>LGRX02012384.1:0-15143 GCA_001247695.2 Cymbomonas tetramitiformis
CTACTTTGACGACATAAAAAGTACTGCTTCAACCCTGTCTTCACCTCCAACAATACTGCCAACAACCTCAGCTGCAGGCAGCCAGTGTGCATTCACCTACAGCACCTATATCCACTTTCTGGGGCCCTTAACACTGTGTCTATTTTTAGTAACTACGTAAACAACCTTCTGCGGGAACAGCTTTTGCAGCGGCCAGTTCATGGCAGTACCTCCGCAGAAGCACAGGAGAGAGTGGTGGAGACAGGGACCTCCTAAGTGGCTGTACGAGCCGGGGCCTCTCACCCACGTACCGGGAGGACACTACGACGACTCCGAAGACGCTACTCGGTCCCTTTCCACCTTCTCCCCACGCGTCAGACGACGAGGAAGAGTAGAAGCTCTTGGCTTACCTATTAGTTGCTGGAGCGTGAACGAGTGAAAATGCAGCCGGGACAGGACCCCTACCACATCCCCACCACGTTCACTTTCCCTCCCACCACCATAGGACCTGCTGTGGCAGCACCCATAGGACACCCCAGTCCTCCGCCACAGCAGGCTTACCCCACAGACCCCAGGCTCGGACCCCTGAGTCCTTATCCCCAAACCTTCGCAGGAGCTGCCCAGTCGTTCCAGACCCCAACAGCAGCTCCTGGACCTGCCCCAGTCTCCCTCTGGACGTGGTCAGGGAACTACCCTTTCAGAGAAGTCCCTGCCCCTACCTGCCAGCAGTTCACAACTATTCAGGTGGCCCAGTGCAGACAGGCGCCAGTACAGCCGCCCCCAGGAGCAGCGAGCGAGCGAGGACGCCGCATGCTGGTTGGCCTTCAGACGCCAGGAGGAAGCAGTGATATTGGCAGCGTCCGGCGAGCAGCACCTGTTGACTATGGCTGTTGGTGCTGGAGGGTTGCCCGTTGGACACCCCGGCACAAGGTACCCGGCAGAAGCTCTTTAGAACACTGGAGGGCGGTGCACGCGGGGCACCCCGGTGTGAGCTACCCTGCAGGAGTGAGCAGTGTTGGCACTGGGGGGGTGCACGCGGGAGGACGTTTCGGCGCGGGCTACTCTGCCTCGGTCCCGGTGATTGTTGGACCGGTGGCCCAGCGGCACGTTGGCGCCGGCCACGCGGGGTATCACAAGTGGGTCCGCGGCGAGAGTGTGGAGGTTCCGGAGGGGCGGGCTGGAGCGACACATCCAGACCTCGCAGCGGGGGCGGCGGTCGCGAGTGCTGAAGGCACACACATTGGACACGCGACAGGAGCAGCTGCCGCCTCGGACGCGGCAGGGGTAGCGACGAGTTGTACGCCGACCCCACCCGAGTATGCTGACGAAAGCGAGGGTGTCGCCGACGAGGACGAGGGTGTCGCTTACGAAGACGAGGGCGTCGCTGACGAGGATGAGTACCGCGACTATGAGCGTATGAGGAGTACCTGCGGTCAGGAGGCTACAGCGACGTGGACCCCGGCGAGCCGTACGGATTGGGGCTGCAGTGGGATGACGAGGATGACGAGGAGGAGGACAGCCTGCTGCCCATACCTCGCACGTTCAGGGAGATCGAGCAGGAGGAGTTGGTCGTCGTCGTCGACACGACCACTTCGGCACAGCGTATCGTCACCTCCTCGACGTCACTCCTGACGCACCCTGCCAGCACTGACGAGGCGCCCAAAGTGCTGAGGGTGTCGCAGCCCGAGGTGTATGTTCGTCCTGCAGAGCGTCGGCGACCTCGACGCTCGTCGGGCCCTGCGAGCTGGGGTGGGCTCAATCTGCCCTTCCGTGAGGAGTCGGAATCCCCTTCGCTTGGCTCCTCCTCTACTTCGCAGGCGTCGTCATCATCATCAAAGTCCTCGAGGTCTTCGCAGTCGTCCAAGTCGGGCACGAGTAAGCAGAGTGGCGAACTGAGTGACCGCGCTCGCAAACACCGCGACTCTAAGGAGCGGAAGCGGAGGCTGCGGCGACGAGAGCGTGACGAAGGACAGACGCTCACTCCAGCAGCCCTCGCGGCTACCTTCAGGGAGTGTCTGCGGGAGTCTCACGGCCAGGAGGGGGGCAGGCAGTCCGCTCCCGACTCGGCTCCCCACTCTGAGACAGCGCCTCTGGCAATGCGTGTGTTGCCGCTCGGGATTCAGGTGGACGTGGTGCTGGGGGGGGGGAGTGGCTGCTAAGCCTCTCCCCCATTGTACTTGATTACTCCGGTCGTGGCTCTGTGTCCTTCGCACGGAGGACGAAGGGAGGGGGAAAAAAGCTGGTGACCATCGCGGGCTGCAACCCGGGTAAAAGGGAAAAATAATTAATATAGAATAAGTTTTCTTAATCTTAGAATAACCCGTTTTCATCGTTAATTTAGAATAAGTTTTCTTGATGTCATCCGGCTATGACCGGTGGTCCTTTTCAAATAATGTGCACACGCGTGCCATCATGAGGAAGCCTCCAAAAAGCTTTAAGAAGGTTTGTCTCGCTTGTGATAATGGTGGGCGCCGTTGTAATAGACACTCACGGCGTGTCCTGCTTGAAAAAAAGGCCCCTGTACTTCTTCTAGATCCTAAACCCTTTGACTTGCCTTTTACCGCTGCACGCGACCGGCAAGCATCTTTGAAACTAACGAGTTTCAAAGATGCGTTTTGTATTTTGGGTGCACCCTAATTTTACAAAACGGCCGAGCGCTTCCCGTTTGTGCGGGATATTCACATTTATTCCATGGAATATTTCATATGGATTAACACACATAAGCACGAAGGCATCGGCCACGCATCTTTGAAACTAACGAGTTTCAAAGATGCGTTTTTTGTCATTTGGGTGCGCATACCCAAATAACAAATCAGCCGAGCGCTTCCCGTTGGCGTGGGGTATCCAACGCTTGAATGTTGAATATTCATTGTAATATGAGTTAGCAAGCGAGGTTGCAAAGGCATCGGGACAGAATCTACGAAACTGTCCTATGCCTTTGCCTTTGGGTTTGGGTTCGAAGGTGACACCCAAACCCAAAGATGCCAAACAGCCGAGGGCTTCCCGTGCGTCCTAACGCACGAAACTTGGCACGAATACTACCATGGTACATATATTTAAGTTACCAGAAGCTCAAGGCTTCAAGTTACTTGTGCGCGAAACGCGCAATCTATTTCTAAGGCAGATGTTTTGGGTTTGGGTTCGAACGTGACACCCAAACCCAAAGATGCCAAACAGCCGAGGGCTTCCCGTGCGTCCTAACGCACGAAACTTGGCACGAATACTACCATGGTACATATATTTAAGTTACCAGAAGCTCAAGGCTTCAAGTTACTTGTGCGCGAAACGCGCAATCTATTTCTAAGGCAGATGTTTTGGGTTTGGGTTCGAACGTGACACCCAAACCCAAAGATGCCAAACAGCCGAGGGCTTCCCGTGCGTCCTAACGCACGAAACTTGGCACGAATACTACCATGGTACATATATTTAAGTTACCAGAAGCTCAAGGCTTCAAGTTACTTGTGCGCGAAACGCGCAATCTATTTCTAAGGCAGATGTTTTGGGTTTGGGTTCGAACGTGACACCCAAACCCAAAGATGCCAAACAGCCGAGGGCTTCCCGTGCGTCCTAACGCACGAAACTTGGCGCGAATACTACCATGGTACATATATTTAAGTTACCAGAAGCTCAAGGCTTCAAGTTACTTGTGCGCGAAACGCGCAATCTATTTCTAAGGCAGATGTTTTGGGTTTGGGTTCGAACGTGACACCCAAACCCAAAGATGCCAAACAGCCGAGGGCTTCCCGTGCGTCCTAGAGCACGAAACTTGGCACACATACTGCCATGGTACATATCTTTGAGTAACTTGAAGCTCAAGGCTTCAAGTTACTTGTGCGCGAAACGCGCAATTTATTTCTAAGGCAGATGTTTTGGGTTTGGGTTCGAACGTGACACCCAAACCCAAAGATGCCAAACAGCCGAGGGCTTCCCGTGCGTCCTAGAGCACGAAACTTGGCACACATACTGCCAAGATACATATCTTTGAGTAACTTGAAGCTCAAGGCTTCAAGTTACTTACTTTTTTTCAAGCAGAACACGCCGTGAGTGTCTATTGTGGCAAAGATGGCAAATAATAAAAGTCATTATCCCTCGTTATTCACGGCCGTGACTTTTAGATTCACGGCCGTGAATCTTTCCGAATGGAACCAAAAACCGTTCGATTAAAATCGAACGGTTTTTGGTTCCATTCGGACATATGGACATCACGGCAAGACAACTCTTCAGTGTAATATTTCGCATGGCATGGGGATAGCTCAACAGGTACAGTACAGCGTCATGGATGCATGCACCGGTCATAGCCGGATGACATAAAGAAAACTTATTCTAAATTAACGATGAAAATGGGGTATTCTAAACTTATGAAAAAATATTCTAAATTAAATAGCCTACCGGGTAAAAGTGCTGGTGGGCGCGGCGGTGACTGCGCGGGTCTCATCGACGAGGTCTTTTTTACTGCGGTGCAGCTGCGGAAGCTCCTCTTATACGCGGAGACGAGGAGGCTTGCGGGTGCCACCTCGTGTCAGCCGGCGTGGCTCATGATGGCGCGCAGGGACGGCGGGGAGCACGAGTCAGCCTACGCCGTCACTGCGACCGGTGATCATCCCGACTAGGATCTCATCGCGGCCGATTCTGAGGCTGTTGACGCGGCGTGTCTCTCGGTTGAGGCTGTGGCCGACGCGGCGGGGAGTCACCCGGTGCGACGCCCCGAGCAGCCCACAGCCAGCGCCCAGCTGGCGAAGCTGGAGCCGCCAGACACAGGGGGCACGGCTAAGGACATTCCGCAGGACACGAAGGATGCTAAGGTGTCGCCCCACTGGAGGGCGAAGTTTCACGCACTCTTTGAGGAGTTCTCCGAGGAGTTACGTGGCGCCCTCCCCGACATCTCCAAACTACGGCGGTCACTGGAGGACGAGGCCAGGGTCACCCTGAAGGCGGATAAGGAAGGACGACCCCCGTTTCGTCGCCACCGCCGTATGTCCGTAGAGAAGCTTCGACAGCTGCGCGAATGTATCGAGAAACTGGTGGAGAAGGGCTACATCAGACCCTCGACCAGCCCCTACGCAGCGCCAATGCGCCATGCCTCATGGTGCCCAAACCAGGCCAGCCTAACAACCTGCGCCTGGTGGTGGATTACCGCCAGCTGAACTCTCAGACGTTGAAAGATCGGTATCCGCTGCCGGACATCCAGCTGATGTTCGATGAGATGCAGGGTGCCACCCATTTCTCCTCCTTTGACGCCGTGGATGGGTTCTGGCAAGTTCCCATGGCCGAGGAGGATGCTGTGGAGAAGACAGCTATCACCACTCAGATGGGCTCGTATGAGTGGTTGGTAATGCCTAAAGGACTACCGAATTCCCCGGCACAGTACCAGCGAAGGATGCAGAGAGCGCTAGGACACCTCCCTTTCGTACGAATCTTCATCGACGACGTGGTGTTGTTCACTGTGAAGGGAGGAGTTCAGGAGCACTACGAGAAAGTGCGCACCTTCCTGCAAACCTGTCGAGAGAAAGGTGTATACCTGAAGGCGTCCAAGGCGCAGATGCTGAAGGAGTCCTTGAAGTTCCTTGGTCACACCCTGTCTAGCGAGGGCTGCAGACCCCAGCATGACAAGGTGGCAGCGGTGCGAGACTGGCCGACGCTGGAGAACGCGACCCACGTTCGTCAATTCCTGGGCTTGGCTGGGTATTACCGACGCTGCATCCACTGTTTCTCCGACATCGCACAGCCCCTTATTACCATGCTCACCAAGAACGATGTGGAGTGGAAGTGGGGCCCGGAACAGCAATGGGCCTTCGAGGAGCTGAAGGTTGCCCTGGTGGATGCTCCTGTCCTGGCCCTGCCAAACGTTAAAGCAGCAGCTGATGGATCGGCCCCGTTTGTGGTGCAAACCGACGCCAGTGGAGCAGCGCTGGGAGGAGTCCTGATGCAGGACTGTGGTGAAGGCCTCAAGGTGATCGCCTACGAGAGCCGACAATTTTCTGCAGCAGAGCACAATTGCCACACGGGAGAGAGGGAACTCTGTGGACTCCACCACTGTACCACGGTAACCTGGCGGCACTACCTGATCTTCACTACTTTCAAGCTGCAAGGTGACCATCGACCTCTGGAGCATGGAGTATGTGAAGGGAGCGTTGCTGCTGGTACCCGACGCACTATCGCGTACTGTAGGCCAGATTACGCAGCCAAAACCCCGCGGGAGGGACTACAGGAAGCTGGCATTTTGGACGCCAAATCTGACCTCCCGAAAGACCCACTCTTGGTGCTGGATGCATCTGACCTCTTTATCGAGGGTCCAGCCTTAGGCACGTTACCCGACTTGCCGAGGTGGACAGCTGGTTGGACCCGGTGGACACCCTACAGCTGGCAGAGCTGGCCATGGAGTCCCACGCAGACGCTGGAGGGGTGCAGGAGCACCTCGACACGGATCTCCCTGCAGAGGTCACTACAGACGCTAAAGGGGCGCAGACGCACCTCGGCGCGGATCTCCTGACGGAGGTCACTACAGACGCTGGAGGGGTGCGTGTCCCGCGGATCTCTGACGAGTCACTACGGGCGGAGGTGCGGCGTGCCCTGGCGCGGATCTCCTGACGGAGGTCACTGCAGACGCTGGAGGGGTGCAACGCGTGCCCCGGCGCGGACCTACTGGTGGAGGACACTGCCTATTACCCTTCGGGTGGCTTGAGCCACCCTAACAGCGATTTAGGGTGGCTTAAGCCACCTGAACGTTTTCAATTATTGCGGGAGCTATCGGTACCGGAAACTAGATTCTTTTAGCTCAAAATGACGGCGACAATGTCTTCTTTTAGACACTATATGCACTATTCGGCGAGCCCAAGTTCCCGGTGAGCAATTTTGGGAAGTATCCAAGAGGGTGCAACATTTAGTGAATTTTGAGCGATTTTTTCCGGTTTTTGCATACCCATGCTACTTCAACCGAGATTTTGAGGGTCAAGATGACCTCGGATCAAACTTTTGGCAACACACTGCAGAAAGAGCAGCTCGAGATCTTGACATCATAGGTCTCCAAATTTTGAAAAGCGCCTTCGAAGAAGCCCCCGTGAGCTAATTGGCTTAAGGTGACTTTAGCCATCTTAAGGATAATTGGGAAATACCCACCCTACTTCAACCGAGATTTTGAGGGTCAAGATGAACTCAGATCAAACTTTTGATAAGACACTGCAGAAAGAGCAGCTCAAAGATCTTGACGACATATGTGCTAGGGTAAGTCACGAGACAGTATGATGACGCGTCAGAGCTACGAGTGACGGGTACGATGACAGTCATCAGTGACAGGCATTTATGTGACCAGATGACAAGGGGGTCTGACAGAAATGACTGACAGAAATACCTGACCCGAAAGTGAGTTTTGGTGGGAAAACCAGCAGTCAGAGAAATTGGAGGGAAAGCTGGTATGGCCTCCAATATTGCCAAGTCAGCACAGTTATAATTATTCAGAGTGATATGGAGTGGCTCGGAATACAGTGATGATATAACTGGGCTAGTCGGCAGATTCTATGATGTGATTGTTCGAGTTCTCATGAAGTATGATGGGACCTGACAGGAGTCGACATCGAGTGAAGTTCGAAAGTCGAGATCGGAAACCATGGCATAAAGCAGCCGAGCAGGCTGAATGAAACAGTTTTGAATTTGTTACTGAACAGCCACACCTGGCTTTTGTAACTCCGACATTTAAGAAAGATCCGATTCACATATATGTATCTTGCTTACAGCCATACATATCTCTTGCAGGCTTGAACTAGGTTCCCTGTATTGTTAAGTAGACTTAGAAGCTCTTAGAGAGCACCCCCGAACAACTGGTATCAGCGTGGTTGCGTTCTAAGACGCGACCTGTTAGTGCCGACTGAACTTCGGCTGTACAATTATCGGCACGCAACTTCTCCGCGAGGCCTTTCCGCGGGTTCCCACGAAAATTCTGAAGAAGACGACGTAAAACACGCTTAATTGCGTCCGCCTTTCGTCAGGGCTGCGAATTTCGACGGAAAATATCATATACTGTTCCTGAATGCATATACCACACGTTCAAGTGTGATGTAATCCGTCTTTGCAGGTACCTTTCCGCGGAATCTGCCTTTCGTTAAATCGAAATCGGCGTCAATCGGCAAAAAATTTATCGCCCGTACTGTGTGAGTTCACTGCCGTTTACGTGCGTTCACTCACAGCGCAATCATGGACTTTCAGCATGGAATTCCGTCGCACACGGCTGTAGCGGCTTCCACGGAGCAATCGCAGTTTCTTTCGGCAGCGAATTACTCTGAATCGCTCGACCCGAGAATTGTTTCGCACGCCTTTCCGCAATCGGCTGCGCACACACAACCGGGACTCTCGTACGTTGGCTCAACGCAACAGCTGGATGTAAATTCTGCGTACGGATTTTTGCACGAACTGCCGCAGCGTAATTTTATGACGGCGCCGCCGCAATTTCAGCGGAATTCGTACGATTTTTCCGGCCCCCACAGTGGGTATGACGAGCGCAGCTCTAACGGTAGCCCAATTATGACAACGCCAGCCGGTCAATTTTGGCAGCCGCAGCCCCGTGATGATTTAGCTCACCAGAGGAATTTTCAACAGCAAATTTTTCTGCAGCAACAGCAGTACGGTCAGCAGCACCAACTGCCACCACGTGCCTTGTGGCCGCATACCACTCCGTTGCCAGCGGCTGCGTACGGCGTACCAATGGGGTACCCTTCTCCGGGTATGCTGTCTCCCCGGTGCCGAATCTGTCAGTGCCTGAGCTCTCACCGTACCCCACGGCGTCCGTGGCACCGAATTTAGCCCTGTCCTATCCTGTTCCAGTAACGGAAGCAGCCGTTCAGCTACCACCTGCTGTGACACCTTTAGTGCACGTTGCCAGCGCAGGAATTACCCCTTCGGCAGGGGGGGGGGAAGTGGTGCAAGTACCAGTGAGTCCAGTACCACTGAGTACATTGCCCTGTGAGCCAGTAGGGGTTATTCCGGCACTGGAGACCCCTGTTCATACCCCTATTTTCACTCCGATTGCCACTAAGCTGCAGGACTTAGAACGGATGAACATGGCAGCACTGGCAGCACAATCCGTTTCTGCGACCTCCTGCCCGAAAGCGGGGAACCGAGCTTCCATATCGACCCTTTCCGCCGGAGGCTCTGGCAAAATTACAACGTCATCGGTGACTGGAGGTGCCACTGTTGTCACTTGCCCAATGGTGGGGGATAGGGTCCCCACGTCGACCCTTCCCGCCGGAGGCTCTGGCCAAATTTCAACGTCATCGGTGTCTGGAAGTGCCACTGTTGTTACTTGCCCAATGGTGGGGGATAGGGTCCCCACGTCGACCCTTTCCGCCGGAGGCTCTGGCCAAATTTCAACGTCATCGGTGTCTGGAGATACGGCTATTACAACGTCATCGGTGTCTGGAGATACGGCTGTTATAACGTCATCGGTGTCTGGAAATACGGCTGTCGCAACGTCATCGGTGTCTGGAGATATGGTCGTTACAACGTCATCGGTGTCTGAAGGTGCGGCTGTTACAACGCCATCGGTGTCTGGAGTTACGGCTGTTACCGACTCACGAACTGGCTCGACGACGACGCTGGAAGGACTGGCTGTAACCAGCGAGGGGCGCGCTGAACGAACCAGGAAGAGACCAGAACGTACTGAGCTTCCGATCCAGCGCAGCAGAGCTGTTGTCAGCCAGACTGCGACTGGTCAAGCGTCCTCTAGCTCGGCTGTCTCGGCATCCTCACCTTCAATGCCGGGACAGTCAGCAAACGCTGCTTTAGCAGTCAAGGCAGGTGTGACCCCAGTCGCCCAAGCAGGCGCAGTTCCAGCGATTCGCGATCAGAATCCCTCCCATGTCCTGAGCGCCGGAGGCTCTGGCGAGAACCTGACTCAGCCAGCATCAGCCTTGCAACACGCGGACTTTGTTTTGCCTGACCCCTATGTCTCTGCAGAGGACTTTCCAGCACTACCCCTTCCAGCGACACCGCGTCCAGCGATGGAAGCCAGAGGGGAATTGGCCAGCCGGGAATTAGTGGCTGCCCTGGAGAGAGTTGGACCGCAGCTGAAGGAAGGAGCACGGTCTGTCAGAGCTTTGAGAGAATCAGCCCGCCTCCAAGCATCAGAGCTTCCAGCTCAGCCAGCTCGGCAGGCTCAGCCAGTTGGGCAACCCTCAGTTCCTCAGGGGGACAGGCAGAGATCGCCAGACCGAAGGAAGGATTTCCGGTCGCCAGAGCAAATAGCTCTGGACCGTGCGTACAGCAAGTGCGGGAAGGACCAGAAGGTCCGGGTGATCAGATGGATAGAGGGAACCAGCACTGCGTGGAGCGACCACAGTGGGGACAGCGCGGAATCGCAGGCTTCAGCCCCCGTGAGGTTGCAGATAGTTGCTCTGTCAGCTGAGGAAAAGAAGACCCTCACGCAATGGTTCTATAATGAACCACGCACCCGGAGCGGGAAGATCATTTGGCATCCGGCCTCCCCGCAGGAGTTGGCTGTGCTACAGGCCGGAGTGACAGAAAGGGAATACAGGCGTGCCCTTAAACACGGGACCTTGCTACACCAGGAAGGGCTGCCAAGGAAACTCTTCGCAGGAGTGAACTTTGGCAGAGCACGTGTTAAGGAAAGAGGAGCGACCCCCACCCGCAACACCTTCTCAGCTCTCTCGGATCGCTTCACAGCACTCTCAGCGGCTCCAGCAGAGGCCCAGAGGCAACCATCCGTGCCGCAGTGGGAAGAAATACCCAGATGCGGATTGGCATATCCCCCGGGCTTCTCACCAATTCCTCGTTTCCCTCCCAGCAGCGACAGCAGTGGGCCCAGTGACTCCAGCGATTCTACAGTTTCCCCGGAGCGAGGCAGCCGCGGCAGCAGCAGGCGTAGAGGCAGAGGTAGCAGCAGCGGCAGCAGCAGGCGGCAACGGAGGCGGAAGAAGCAGTTAGCCAAGAAGAGGGCAGTCAAGGCAGCAAAAGGGAAGGCTGTAGATGAGGAGCCTGCCTCTCGAGTATCAGCTCTGGAGCCTGAGCTGACAGAAGGGATGGCTGTCAGAACTTTGTTCAAAGACAAGGCTCTGCGGGACCAGGCTTTTGAGTGCCTCCCAGAAGAGCGCCAGAAGGCCGTCGCTCTGGCAGCAGCTCGAGGTGAAGTGGTGAGTTGGGAAGAGGAGGGCTGGGAAGCTTTGATAGCAACCCAGAGGGAGGTTCTGAAGGGAAAGGAGGCCATCTGTGCAGTAGTCCCTTCACCCGAAGAGTCGGAGTGGGTCTGGTATGACTGGACTAAGGCTCGGCATCCCTCACTGAGTCCCGACGAGGCGTGGCGTTTAGCCATAACCACCCGATCTGAGTCCGGAGGATCCCCGTCCAAGTCTGGCAATGATGAAGCATCAGGCTCAGCGTCATCGGCTAAGGCAGCCCCACCAATCCACGAAGCCCTGGAAGAGTGGAGAGACCCACTGGTACCCATCACTGTAGAACAGGGTATCAGGGACTACGTGAGGCGCCACGATGCTGATGCTCAGACAGCCGTGGCCATAGCCAAACAGTACTCCACTCTAGCGATTAGCTATGGGCACGCTCAGAACCACAGAGCTCGGGAGTCACTGATCAGCCCGGTGATGCAGCTGGTAGGACCCAGACGGGATCAGGCTGTTCAGAGCGGCACGGATTGCAGCAGATGCGGTAGACTGTTGTTGTCACCAGCTGGAGGGGTTAAGGTCGCCTCTGGGTTAGTATGGGACGTCATGCTGGGACCCAACAGAACGTGTGAGCAAGTTCCACTCTGTCAGAATTGTACTCAGCCGCCCTGGTCTGGTGCATTGGCCCAACTGCCCAACATCCCAACTCCCAGTGTCACTTTACCACAGTCACAACCTCCTCGACAGTCCCAGCCTCCACCTCCACCAGAGGAACCTGAAGAAGAACCTCCGAACTGTCCACCGCCCCGAAGACCAGTCGAGCAGGAGCAGACAGAGAGGGATCAACAGCGGGCAGACTACACCAAGCTGAAGGAGTTGGAAGCTGAGGACAGATTGTTGCTTTCTCTACGGAAACTACGGGACCGCATCACCACGTACACATGCCCTACGGATAACCCCAGCGGGGACAGACCATCTGGACATCTGTTAGCTCCCCTGAAGAAGTCTGCCTTGACATCTCTCACCTCTCTGTCAAAGGACTAGATAGGCCCGAGAAAGAGACCGTAGATAACAAAGACCCCTTCATTCTAGTACGTGTTAAATCGGAAAGTGAGGCCAGAGCAATCCTTGAGAAGGCAGTTTTTGTCATTGACGATCACCGCTACGTCGCTTCACCGAAATCCAACAGGCTCGTGAGATTCAACGTCAGCTTTGTTGCAGCAGCGGCTAACTTGCAGGTTTCCACGGACAGAATTGTACGATTTCTCAACGGCACAGTCCTCTCAGAATTTGTCAGCAGAATTGTGTACGTGCAATCTTTCAGTGAGGACATCAAAGGTGGCACCCGCTTCGTCCGCAGATTCTATGCAATCCTGAGACCTCCACTAGGTCCCTCATTTGAGCCAGCGGTTCTCGATCCTAAAAACCCCGAGCACTCAGCTTACTTCATTCCCACTCAATACGTGTTCGATCCTATGGGGATAGTTTACATTAAACAGTGCAGTGCGTGGGAGTGCCGAAAGTGCTTTCCATTGAACCAAAGATATGGCCACCAGTCTAGCATCTGTGACTCCCAGACAAAAGGTAAGGGCAAAGGAAAAGGCAGAGGCAGAGGCGAGGGTCTTGATTCCTCGGCAGGCATCTCGGGCACAGGATCACGTGGTGCGGCATCCGCTCGGTGGGAACAGAATCGAGCAAGAGCTGCGAAAAGAAAGTCTGCGCCTACATCACAGAGCCCCGCCTACAAACACGCCTCAGGCACTGAGAGAAGGGAAGAGATTGCCACTGCTGCCAGGCGTGGGGGTGCTGACATCTCAGATAGGTTCTAAACATTCCTTCCTGTCAAAGAACTGCAGAAACTCAGGTGCCAATCTTCTTTGTTACAGCTGCAACACTCTCTCAATCGGTCTTGATCCTGGTTTTTTCAGCTCCATCCTTTTTACAGGTGATAGATCCTGACACAGCTTGATATGGTAAAGTTGTTTACACATCCCATTAGAGTTGTCTCAAGCCTCAAATTCCTTCTCATGTTCTCTCTTACGTGCCTGTTTGCTGTTCACTGTGCTAATTCCAAGAAACCGCTCAGCCCTGTTTGCTTCCCTGAACCTGATTACTGTGTGGTAATTTATGTCAGCAGTAGTGGGCAGCTAGAAAACCTCACACAGCAGCCTGTCAACTATACACACATAGCTGTGCACCACACGGAACTGTATGTTAACTTAAACTGCTTTCATGGAAACCATATTTTTCAGTTTGATAGTCTGCCAAAACATACCGTTAACATTAACTACACTTATGATAACTTCAGAAAACAGTTAGATAAAGCAACACACAATATAGCTAAACTCATTTTTTGCCTGAACCGATACGGCAATGCAAGCACTGGAAACCGTTACCATAAAGTCCGCATAACTTACCCGTTGCTGTTTGTTAACTTAACACAATATATATATTTTGTCAGCGACTCAAATATATACACAGAAGTCACTAAACAAGTTGCTAACTTAACTAGTTTCTTTGACAACAATAAATGCTGGTTCGTTAGTGTGACAATACGGCTTGCAAATAACTCTATACAGCTTACTGCAACCTTCAAACCGCATATAGATAACTTAATACAGTTTGCAGGTAAATTAATACGGCTCATAGTTAAACTGATATGGCCTGAAGAAAACTTAAACAAACTCATAGACGACCCGATGAGGCCTTCTACTAACATTAAGCGGTCTATGGTAAACTTATCGCGGCTTCCAAATAACTTGAAATGGAATGCATTTTACCTCAAAATACGGGCTGCTAACTTAACACAATATATGTATCTTATAGTAAGCCCAGCACGGTCCGAAATATATTTTAAATGGAAATAAAAATAGATAAAGACATAAGCGGCAGCATAATTATGACATATTACATAATGAGACACCTCTTGAGATGTGAGGAAAATATTATTAAAACACGAGCGGAAATGCAAACAACCACTTTCGGGCCCACTATCATGCTTCTTCATATAATGGCGGAACTCAGCAGAATGAAGTTGAACCCTAAAAAATATTTCCCGGGACCCAGAGTCATAATACACCTAGCCCACAAGAGACCTAAGGCTTGCAAAGGGATAAGTAAGAGCGCCTTGAAATACATGATTCGAAACCCCAAAACGGCATGGCTTTGGGAGAGAACATGGACTCAAACTGCAAAGAAACCCAAAATGAATTTACCTTCAAGAATAATGAAATATAAAACCCACCACAAGAAGGATAACGATACTAAACAATATAATATTTCGGAACCCGAGCAGCTGTTAAGCGGTGGAGCAAGCACCGAAGATAACGCAGTAGTTGAAACCACAATGGCCACGGAATCACTCCTTTCAGAAAAGGGGTGGTTAAATGCAACTCATGTTGGTGATGCAATGAAAATACGGGACCCGAGTACCATAGCCCCTATGGACCTTACAGACATGATGCTCAAGATGACAGGGGAGGACCAAAAACTCACACAACTCATTAATAGCAGACTCAAGAAATATGGCCACACACAAATAGGCGTGTGTGACAACATACATTGGCGTCTCATAATGATTCGCTCATCATCACCTGGGAAAATAGAAGCTTACATATATGATCCCTTTGGAGATAAAGCTGAAAGAGAAACCATTAATATGATTGAGGCAGCACTCAAAACCTGGTTAAAAAATTTCATAACCATTACAGAATATAATGAATTCACAACCGCCACTAGCAAGGAAACATTTCAAACAGATACATACAACTGTGGCACATGGGTAGCAAAAACCGCCTTCAGATGGGCACAATGGAACAGAGGCTTGCACCAGACCTCATTTTTCGAGTACCTAAAATTTGATTTATATATTGGGGAGTATGGCAACAAAACGATGCAAAAGGAAATACATAAATACCGATTAGAAATGAGGGAAGAAATAGGGCTGCAGGTAAAGAATACCCGCAACACATCGGAGCTCAAACACTTGGAGCACGCTGGAAATGACGCCGCAATCAGCGGCCCTAATATGACCTTACCTCC
>LGRX02012385.1:0-12120 GCA_001247695.2 Cymbomonas tetramitiformis
CCTCTCCTTGCGCCTCCCTGGCCACGCCCGCCCTCCTCTCCTTGCGCCTCCCTGGCCACGCCGCTATCACTCCTCCCTCTCCCACCGCATGCAGAGCTGTGCGTGAGTGCTGCCCCCCTGCGCCGGCACGGCCATCCCGCGGCGCCCTCAGCCTCGGTGCATGCAGGCCGGTGGATGCCCCCTGCACCTGCAGTAGACTCCCACGGGCCCGCTGCCAGTGACCGCGCGCACTGAGGAGGTGCAGCGGTGGCACGAGGTGACGCAGGGACTAGAGGCTGTAGAGAAAGCCATGCAGGAGAATGGCGGCCGCGCAGCGCTCCCGGGGATGCTCGTCAATCTCACCAAAGTGCCAAAACCCGGGGGTGCGGACTCTCCTCACCCCCCTTCCTCCCCAAACCCCCCTTCCACAGGGCACATCGCATAATTCCAACCGCCACTGCTCTGATGCTGGGGCGAGGCGCAGTGAGGTCAGAGAGGGACTTGCAGCCCGCAGTCGGCCGCCCCCGAAAGCGCCCCTGCCGATGACCTGCTCTGACTCTCAGCTGTGCCTTGCACGTCAGAGCACACCAACCGCTCGTCTGCGCCTTGTCGTCATGAGCGTCCAGTGCCCCCGGGCGTTGTCGTATGCCTCGTTGGTGACGCTGCCTGTGGGGCTTCGAATATGCTGAGCCCTGAGGGGCGCAGGCGGCAATAGCGCAATCCAAAGTCAGCATCAGACGAAGCGCCGCCGGTGAGAGGATTTGGCTCGCATGTGAAAGCGGGGACCCTGCGAGGCGCCACACAGTCGGTTATTACGCTCTGACGGATCCACCCTAGGTTGTTACGCTCCAGCAGGATGCTCGTTAGGTTGTTACGCTCCGGTGGGATCCATACTAGGTTGTTACGCTCCGGCGGGATCCGCACTAGCTGTGATCTCCCGAGCAGGCGAATGGAGCATCATGAGGATGGGTTGGCGCGGTACCGCGACGGAGAGGCAGGTGGCACTGCAGCGGAGGCGCATTGCTCGCGTGAAAGTTCCGCAGCGGATCTGCGGATGACGCACGCTCGAGAGTCACGCATGTGGCAAGCAGCTGAGACATTGCCGGAAGCCACTGGTACTTTCCAGCTGCCGAGGAAGTTTCATACCATGTGTTCCATAGACACAATCATGGCGAGGGTGGTGGCAAGGCATGCTCGGAGGAGGCTGTATACTGATGAGCCTTTGCTGGCCAGTGCTGCCAACACTGGGCGCATAACCCTCCACCTAAGGACCCAGCCATTGGCACGTATCCAACAGGAGCTGCTAGCGGTCTGTAGTGTAATTAGGGTGTCGCATGGGGGCTATACCCTGAAAATCTTTAGCGTGTGGCTTTTCCTTGGACCGATTCCTTTGGCACCATGTAGCCACAGAAGATCGGCTGCACTATGTACCCACACTGGGAATCAAAGGATTCAGCACACACTTCGGGACACTTTTCCGGATTCTCCGGAGCTCACGAGTGAAGAACGGGACCCCCTAAGCCTCACTGAGGCACCTGAGCCCCTCTGCAACTGCACCGCCGGCGCGCTGCTGCCGTGTCTCTGGAGCCTATTCACCTCTGTCCCCCGAGATCTTGTGTGTGTGGCTTATCCTTGGACCGACTTATTTGGCATCACATAACCGCAAAGGATCGGCTGTACAATGTACCAACGCCGGGGATCAAAGGATTCAGCACACGCTTCGGGACACTTCTCCGGATTCTCCGGAGTTCATTAGTGAAGAATAGGACCCCCTAAGCCTCACTGAGCCACCTCCCATAGGGTTTTGCCTGAAGCCCCCTCATCCCTCAGCCCTTACCCCCTAGTCTCCCACATTGCCACCTCCCTCACCACGCACCTCACGTCACCACACAGCCCTTAGATGCCTATCCATCCTCTGAACAATCAAACGGCCGACCCTTGAAGTCCACAGCATGCTGTATACCTCCCCCAAGATGAACATGTACTTCGTGGCGTGTATTAGGAGCCGGTCTTACGCCGGCCGTTGGATTGTTGATGTGCATTTTGGTTTGCGGAGCCAGGCCGGGATCAGTCAACTTGGCAGCGCCTTTTGCGCCATGGGATGGGATGACCTCGCCTGCTGCGCCGGGGCGCAGCTCCTGGATTCTGTCTCAAAGCTCGGCGGTGGGTGCGGGGCGGCAGAGCTCCGAGGCGGGCGGCTGGAGTGCAGCATGCAGTCCATCGCAGAGTTCATGCTCGAGCACAGTGACACGCGCCGCTCCGCGGATGAGATGGATGGCATTGGCACCTTCGTCACCTTCAACCGCCGAAGCCGCGTGACGGGCAGCGCAAAGAAAAAGTACGTCGCTGGCAGCGGGAAGGTGACGCAGACCCCACAAGGTGCGCGGGGGACCCCCCTTGTCGCCCTTGAGGCAGGCCGCCCCACCTTCACTCGCGCCTCATCCCTCGTCCCTGCGCCAGGCGGCACCCTGCGCGAAACCCTCCGTCGAGCTATTCAGTCTTGACTCTTCGGGATGGGGGCTCTGGCGCTGGGGCGAGGGGGCTGCGACCAGGCTCCTTCCGGACGCTCCAGAGCAACGCGCGAGAGATGCTCGAGGGCTGCGGCATGGTGGTGCCGGAGGTAAGACTCGCCGGCGGTCCATTTGCCAAAACCCATGTTTGTTTTACCTCCTACTGGATCATGCATCGCCCGCACGAGGGGACGGGTGGGCTGGCCTTGCGCGGTGACCCCTCGTGACTGGGGTAGGGCGCGGTGACCCCTCGTGACTGGGGTAGGGCGCGGTGAGGGACTGAGCGTGGCCGCCTCGTTGCACAGTCAACGCGCCGCTTGCTAAACCCGGCTCCCCGCTGAGTTCCCGGGGAGATCGAACATCTCCAGGATAGAAGCTCCCGGGGCCGCGTGTGATGATGTTCGGGGGGAGGGACGGGGCAGGTGGGTGACGTGGAGACATACCTGGAGCGAGGGCCAGGGTTCCTGGCATGGCTGCACCCATCCCTTGGCCCGCTGTGGAGCGTCATGCAGCAGAAGATCCACGGTGGAGAGCTGAAGCAGGCAAGCCCCCGCAGGCCGGCTCTTAGACCGGCTGGCTTCTCTTTGGAGGCGTCGTCTCCCCCGGGGCGGCGCCTGCCTGGTCTCCCGCCCAGAAGTTTGCGCTGGGCTTGTTCTCCACCCTTGGAGCCATTGGCCAAGAGAGCAGCTGGGGAAGCCACGGCTTCTTTCGCATCTCGTGGGCCGCGCCGAGGGGGGAAGACGAGGCTGACGCTGGGGTGCGTCGTCCACAGGGCGCGGAGCTAGGGCTGGACATTGCGGAGGTGGCGCTGGAGGATGTGGTTGTGGACGGCTGCCTCCAGATCACGGCGGAGAACGTCGTGGGGCGGCAGGAGGCGCGGGAGGGGGGTGCAGGCACGGTGACGCGCTTCGGGGAGGAGGTGGGGCGGTGCCGGCTGCGTGGGGTGACGGTGGAGAACGCCGGGGTGGCGTGGGAGGACGAAGAGAACGCGTACTGGAAGGCGCGAGTGCAGCGCCTCGAAGAGTGCCGTATTGTACTGCATGGCCAAGCGGAGTTCGAGGCCGCTGACGTCACCATCTCGGGTGCGCCCCTGAACTGCGCAGCCTGGCTGCTAGAAGCACCCAGCTCCAAGCTTGAGCCTCTCCCCCGCCGAGAACCCTGTCTGCCCCCATATGCCCATCGCCCCTGCCCTGGAACCGGGGCGCACTCCTCGTCGCACCGGCGCGCCCCTTCCCTCCGCCTTCCTTCCTGAGGCGAAGAGGGATCACAAAGGAAGGCCGCTCTTCCTCTCGGTCGGATGAGGCGCATCTCGCGGCATGCGACCACAGCCCTTCTGCCAATTGCTGCGTCCTCAGCATGAGGCGTTCTGCATCTTCCAGAGAGTGTGACATCGGAAGGTGCAGCGCTCGTGGCCACAGGAGGCGCGCCGCGTGTTTGAGGAATCATCGGAAGGCAGTTTGAGGAGAGGAGAGAGGCGCTCTGCGAGTGGTGGAAGGCAGTTTGAGGAGAGGAGAGAGGCGCTCTGCGAGTGGTGGAAGGCAGTTTGAGGAGAGGAGAGGCGCTCTGCGAGTGGTGGGAGGCAGTTTGAGGAGAGGAGAGCGCCGCGAGTGGTGGGAGCAGTTTGAGGAGAGGAGAGAGCGCTCTGCGAGTGGTGGAAGGCAGTTTGAGGAGAGGAGAGAGGCGCTCTGCAGTGGTGGAAGGCAGTTTGAGGAGAGAGAGAGAGGCGCTCTGCGAGTGGTGGGAGGCAGTTTGAGGAGAGGAGAGAGGCGCTCTGCGAGTGGTGGGAGGCAGTTTGAGGAGAGGAGAGAGGCGCTCTGCGAGTGGTGGAAGGTTGGCATCTAGAGCGCAGGCAGTAGCAGAAGGTGGCCGCCCACAGAGAGATGTTGCTCTTGATTGACCACGGGGGCGCGGGCGCACGGCACAGGCGCACATACCTTCGAGGTACCAGATGGCTTCCGCATGTCGGTCAGCGCCGCCGAAGGTCCCCACTCTTCCCTGATGGCCCCTCTGAGGTCCACGACCGCGCGCGTGGAATGCAGCGTCTCAGCTCAGGCCTGGCCCAAATGCCGACCAGAGCCCGTCTCGTGGGCCGAAGTTCGCGAAGCGCGCCACTCTCCCATTGGTTGCACACGGCAAGGGCGCCACCTCACCTGTGCATGCTGGTCGCTTGCTCGCATGCTAGTGCCCACCTTGCCCGCTCTTCCCGGCCTCTTTGCTGCTCTCATTGTAAAGTTCTGTCGTGCTATACTCCAATCACGACGCGGCATGTGACGGCCCGGGTGATATGGCACGTGATGGCCCGCGGATGGGGCGTGCGGCAGATGGCGGTCTTCATACCGAGCTGGAGCCCCTGGTGAACGGCAACCCGAGCTGGCGGTGGCAGTACTCCTTCCCCGGTCCTGCCCGTCACAAGCGGCACATATGCCTCCGCCGTCCTCGGCCAGTTTGCTCTCAGGACTGGTCATTGCAAGCATGTGCTTTGGGCATGCTGTTAGATGCGTGGCACGTCAAAGTGGCTAGGTGTCGTCAACCGTTCGGTGCTGAGGAGTGCACTTTCCAGCTATCAGATTGGGTGAGAAATGCATTTTGGAGATTCCGTGGCTTGCGGCGCGCCGCATTGGTTGGACGTTGCATTGGGCATTGAGGAGGGCCGGATGATTCTTTGGAGTGGCAGAGAAGGCCTGGAGGGCAGCCATACTGTTGCCTAGCACTCATCCGTGTTTGTATTGAATTGCATGCAGCGATGTCCAACCCCTGTTGGCCGCTTCCTCGGCTCGCGAGGCGAGCGGTTGGATATCCAAGTGCGTTGGCATGCTGAAGGTATCTTTGGGCAAACTTGCGAGATTTCAGAGGATTCCTCGGGAGAGATTGAGCTGGTGATGGAGGAAGCCGAGGAAGTTGAGGCAGAGGAGCCATCAGCCGTGGAGGCCGCGGGAGAGTTAAATCTGCGCTCCCCTCTGACATCTGAGGTGCGCACTGCAGCAGCTCTCTCGCCTCTGACCCCCTGCTCGGGGATTGGGTGGACCGGGAGAGGCTGTTTCAGCCATGTGCACGAGCAGAGTACAGAGAAAGGCCTCTTGCCCGCTGAATCTACCTGTTTCTACATATGGCACGCGGCTGCCCCTCAAATACGTTGAGTGGGCATGTGACTGCTGCAGGCGCAGATTGCAAATCTATCCAGCACCTGTGGATAGTGTGATACGTATATATCACAGCACCTGTGGAGGTGTGACTTTGAGGAATGTGCGCCGCAGGGTGAACATGTCACTGAGAGAAAAGGTTGGAGATACCGGTTCTCCCGATGGTCCAAACGCGCCAGATCCGTGACACAAGGCCGTCAAGATGCTCGGGGGCAGCCCTTGCGCCGCCGCCGCCGCAACAAGGCAGCGCCACCCCTCACGGCTTGAGCAAGTTTCCGCCAAGTACCGCGGCCTAACGCAATATGGCACTCCATAAAAGTTTGTGAACTACGTTCGGCAGGATTTGTTGATTCCCCTGTAGCGCAAGCAGTCCGAGAATGCCAATCACTTGAGGGACGTTGTCAACACCAGAACTATAAGTTATGAAGTTTCCCGACATCTCTCCGCTAACCCGATGTCCTATTTTTCCCCACATCTACTTCCCATGGCTGTAGCTAAGTTGATGGGAGAAGGAAGAGAAACGAACAATTTCTTCTTCAAGGGACTTCTCCTCCATTGGACCTCAAGCCAATTTGCAGGCATGTGGATATGAGTATATGTTATAATGGTATGCCTTTATTGTATTTGAGAAATGTCCCCATGCAGTGCCCATACATAGATATATATTCCGCCGAAGTGCATGCTGACAGCCGTCATTGCCAGGCCAAATTAAATAGCCTTGTAGGCATGACCGCTCATCACATGTTTGAAAGATGTAGCAGCGCTTACAGCAATGACTGGTCGTCATACTTTTGAGAGATGCAGCAAGGCGTATAGCCATAACTAGATTGTAAGATGCATGTGGCAAACTTGCAAATGTAGCCCAAGCCTCGATGTTCAACTTGTTTGACCATAGCAGGATAAAACAAAATTAGGATATTCTAAAACATATAAGTGGAGTTTTATTTGAAACCAATATTGGGCCCAACTTAAAGTTAGGTACATATAGTTCATGTTTGTGGGCAGCAAGTTGTGTTAAGAAACAATGTGCTGGGGCAAAGGTAGGAACTATTTTCATTTTCCTAACCGAATACATAATCGAGTAGAATATTTCCACTTATTTGAAACCTATATTTGATTATTCTGTTTAATTTCCCTTAACACTGATGGCAATAAAATTCTGAGGTTTTGAAATGATTATGGCAAGCAATCATAATTGTATACTTCGTATAATTGGTATGTATGTGTGTATATATATATATATGAATGTTACGGTATGTATATGTATACACACTGAACGGCATGAGATCGGCCAACAAAAGCCAGCCCATCATCATCCCAGTGGATGTGAAAAGCAAATCAAGAGCAGGGCGGGGCCGTGACAAGATACCACAAACGCATACATCTTCCCAACCCAAATGCAAAGCAGCATGGAAAGATGATACGTTGTGACCGATCGTCGCCAAACAACTGTTGGTCTCTGGGTTACGGAGTAAGCGGACCCTGCTGGCATGCCCCCCAGTGGCTCCCGGTCGATGGATGGGACCTGTTGGTCCATGGTTATGTCATGAATGCAGTCACACCACACGGCATGGACACCCCATGTCAAAAAAAGGAAACATGCGGGCACCTAAGTGCTCCCCACAAAATTCAAGGGAAAACACAGAAGGTGTACATCACCACCTTCTGCCTCTCCTCGCAGCACGACAGACGAATCTACCGAGCTCTCCAAGAGGCAGTGCCCGCCGGAATGGCACCACAGGGATAACCGCCTCCCAAAACCCACTTCCACCCGGCGGCCGTCCCCGTTCACAGCGATCCGCCAGTACTTCATATCAAGGTCAAAGAACGCAAGTCCCCCGGCATGTGTAATAACCATGAGCACTGTACACGGAGAGGGAGCTAGCGTCAGACGAATCCAAGACACTCCCTATATATGTACACACACACACATATATACAACGTATATATATAACGCCATGTATATGTGTGTGTATGTGTATATATATAACGTCAGAAAGCCAGGCAGGGACATAAAACTCAGTCTAAGAGGGCATTTTTGAGGAGCCCAATGTCCTGTTCGTTTTGCCGAGCAAATTGCACGCACGTTTGAATGCCCCTTTGGTGCATACCCTGGAAGCTCCTCTCAGACTCGCCGAAGCTCAGATGCCAACAGCTGCAGAAATTCCAGCCCGAATTCAAGAACGCGTAGAACGTGCACCGATTGCTGTGTACACGGGCAAACGTAAGGCGGTGAATCGGGCTGCTAGAAAAGCCGAAGCGTACGTGGCCAACCCGGTATGGGAGGTTCCGTTCGATTAGATGACCGTAAACAGCTACGCCGTTTGCTTCGGAGAAATCACGGGCGTGAAGGCCAACGATGTATGCCAATTCCGCGTCAAGCTCAACGGCAAAGAATGGTCGGTCCCCCTGATGCTTGTCTGAGTGTATGCTCGGATTGTCTACGCGAAGGAGTTGAAGTACAAGTACCTGAAATTGAAGACATATACGGACACTAAGGAGCGAAGACTCGGAAAGGTGTTGGGAGCGAAAGCGGGAGCCTTCTGGGAGAACGCATCCGATACGCCGTCAACTGAGCCCTTCAATAGTGCAGAGATATTGCTAGCGTGGAACATCGCTGCTCACGAAGCTAAAGGTTGTATCCCAGATGAGCAGTATGGGCAACTTATAGTCTCACTGCTTGCGCAAAGAGCCAAGAAAAGACGAATTGATAACGGGCAAATGGAAGAAACAGAAGGCGATGAAGAAAATAGCGAAAACGAGGGAAATGAGGAAGTGTCGACCTGTCCAGACCGGTCCAGACCTGACCAGACGTGTAAAGACCTAGACGACGGTAGCGATGTTGAAATGTGAATATAATTAGCTTACTTGGACGCGCAAAATATATGTACATAATGTAAATACGATTATTAGAGAAATATCCTATGGCAATTGCTCATTTCTTTCGTATGACATGCTCACTACCATTTTTTACACGGAACATAAATTGCATGCTTCACCGTGTCTTGAAATCATTTTCGTCCGTGTCTTGTAATTTTACCGTTGCGGAGGCCTGCGAGCAAAAATATTTTCAACATCAAAATTTTCAGCACACATATTTTCTAAATATCGCCAAAAACAGCTAATGTCAATTATCTGCCCTAATGTCAATTTCATCGAATAGCATGTTGAATTTAAATAAAGCTCTACTATGCTATCGTATGCTAGCATTTCGGTATCACACGACAGACTTTCTAAGTGACTGCCCTCACAAGGGCCGATCTCTGTAGCATTATGTACGTACGTAACCTATATCGATTCTAACACGCACAATTTAGGTATAATAATAAGCCTTTAAAAATGCTTCCAGGGCAGGCGCGGGCCGTCGCCGGGCCGTTCGTACTTTTTGGCCGGGCCTGCCGGACCGTCGCCGGGCCATCGCAAAAAATATCGCCGGGCCTATCGATGATATCGGAAGATACACACACTGAACCTGTTTGCCAGTCTTTATTTGCATTTTTCTTCACAGGGATTGATGTCGCGAACCCGTGCACAGCGTGTCCCTATAACGTATGAATGTGCTGTCACTGTTACTGTATAGCTCCTCTCACTACAAGCGTCATTCAGACATATACTCAGCACTGCATATATTGTGGCATGGCACTGCACTACTAGCATAACAACTGTCTCTTCAAAAAGTTCAAAAATTTTGGCAAGTATATTCGACTTCACTTATACAAGCTCTTTTTCTCGACAGAAAAAGACTGAAGGTTACAGTTCTCACGCTCGAAAGTAAAGAAGCACTTCAAGAAAACACCAACATTCGCACACAGAATAATATCATAACATAAATCACTGTATCATTAAACACTGCTGTTTTCGCGGACTGAGCAAGAAAGGTCTTGATATTCCTACTTCTGCGAAGGCAAAACAAAAATGAGCGTCCGCTCACCCTTGGTAGCGCCGCCCTATATCTCTTGTCGCTATCTCCAAAATAGTGTAACACCAACTTCCGTACACTGTCACCGACTGTCCCGTCACGATCATGGCCTGCGCTGCGTTCGTCACGTGTTCGTCACCAGGACTACTGACTCAGGTGTCACAACCCGGCGATGGTACACGACAAGCCGCGGTTCGTTACAGCTGTCGCGAACCCGTGCACAGCGTGTCCCTATAACGTATGAATGTACTGTCACTGTTACTGTATAGCTCCTCTCACTACAAGCGTCACTCAGACATATACTCAGCACTGCATATATTGTGTTATGGCACTGCACTACTAGCATAACAACTGTCTCTTCAAAAAGTTTTGGCAAATTTATTCGACTTCACTTATGCAAGCTCTTGTTCTCAACATCCCCCATCTGTAGCTGCTGCTAGTAGCACAGACATTAGATAAGAGCTTGTTCTGCATCGTCAGTGGTAACACCATCCAGCGCGAACCTGCCCATACTGAAGGTAAACATACCCACGCCAATGGATTCGCCACCATGTAACATCCTTGCACGTGTCAGAGGATTTCGAAAAACCATCACTCACACACATCTTCTCCCAATGGGCCCATGCTCCAAGTGCCCAATCACATGTAAGCGTCCTGCGTGACAGAGCTTGCGGAAATACTGCGCTTTGCTCTCAGTCATATCTGTCATTTAGTGCGATGGCACATGAATGCAAGCCACCGCTCTGCTGGCCAGCACCGCCAATGGCAGCGCGATGTCCAGCACAGCGAACCATGGTGAGGTCACCACAGCATCACACACTCCATATCTCTGCTTCCAAGCATGATAATTGCCTGGCTGTAGCGCGTTTAGGGCCTCGGGCCACTTTAACTGCGGATTCCAGTCGTTGTTCATAACCTCTAAGTGAGGCCATTCAGATAACATCACTTTGCTGATCACACCTGTACCAGCCCAAGCAAGGGTCCCAAACCTGCGTGATCTTCTTCCAGTCCACCTCACGCGCGAGTCGCTTCTATCACCTCGTGTGGAACTGTCATAACCAGCTCCAGGCTCCAGTCCAGTTGGCTGGCCACTTTCACTTGGGTTCTAGTCAACTGAGTAACGTCCCCCCTCTTCTGCACCTCCCCCAAGCTCATAGCATGCACTGTGGGTGCCTTGCGCAGACTCCTTGCCCGCGCGTGTTGCTCTGAGCATTTCCGGCTCAGGATAGTACGGTGACCATCATGCCAGTGTCCTGGCATTATCTCCTTGACCACTCTGCTCAGCTCTTCCTAGTTTCCCCACTCTATGCGGTCTGGGAGATCACCCATGGCCCCGTCCTTCCACTCCACCTGTGGCGACGTCAGAGCCCGCCAAGGCTGCTCACGACCCAACCTCACTGCTCTATGTGGACCCACGTCAGCTGGCAACAGTTTCACATCTGCTCCCAGCGTCTCCTTCAGCTGGAGCTCCACAGCGGCCATCTTCTCCACTATGGACATAGTCACCTCAGCGGAGGCCACTACCACTGCTGTGCCCAAGCACTTGGGACACTGCCAGTCGCTCTCGGGGACTTCATCCAGCGCGGGCTCCAAGCACCATATGTGATAGCCGCGATTGCAGGTGTCACACAACAGCATAGATGCCTCACCATCAGTTATCTTGCACTTCTCGCACGCCAGATGCTTGCTGGGAATAGCAGGGCTGCAGTCGTACTGATCCTTCACCTGCAAGTGGCGCAATGTTCTGCACGGTGCTCTTCTCTCCGAGCTTGGCACTGTCCTCCAGCACCACCACCCCAAGCATCTCTCTGAACCTTGACCAGCTTCAGGATAGCTGGCTTGGTCGCTACCTCCATGCCCGACCTCGGCTTCTGTCGTATATAGACGAAGTCGCCCACCTTGAACTGGTGCGGCTTAGGCTCATATCTTCCACTCCTCATGTGTTCGTACAGCAGGGCGTCACGGTGCTGAGCAACCTCGAAGCTGCATCCCGCATGCACCACGAGCTTTTTCACGATAACCTCTCTCTGTAGTAAGTCCTCAGCGAGGGTTTTTTTCCTCCTGTTCCTCGAAGTTCAACACCGGTCTCGCTCGAAGGTCAGGTGGCACGGTTGCCTCCTGCGCGAACAGAAGCGTGAAGGGTGCCACCCCTGTTGACTGCTGCTTGGCTGCATTGTAGCTGAGCACTAGCGACCACAACAGCTCGTCCCACTCGTGATCCAGCCCCTTGTCGAGGGTCATTTTCTTGAAACAGGACTTAATAGTTCTCACCACGCGCTCCGTGAGGCCATTGCCCTCTGGGGAATCTGGTGAAGTGACTCTTCGGTCGATGAGACACTGCCTGCATACCCTACGTTTCTGGATGCGTTCAATACATGTGTTGAACACGTATTGGAGGCATATTGGAGGCATATTGAAGACGGTATGCTAATATCTAGATATTGCAATACACGTGTAACATATTGGCAAAACTATTGAACCACGATCAGCCTGGACACAGCGAAAATGAGTATGCTAGCATGGGCACTCAAATGGTGTCAGACTCGCCCACTAGCACTTGGTATCATCTAAG
>LGRX02012386.1:0-11022 GCA_001247695.2 Cymbomonas tetramitiformis
GGCCTGAAAATGGTTTTCAGGGCCTGGAAAGTCATTTTCAGGGGCCTGAAAATGGTTTTCAGGGCCTGGAAAGTCATTTTCAGGGCCTGAAAATGGTTTTCAGGGCCTGGAAAGTCATTTTCAGGGCCTGAAAATGGTTTTCAGGGCCTGGAAAGTCATTTTCAGGGCCTGAAAATGGATTTCAGGGCCTGAAAATGGTTTTCAGGGCCTGAGAAGTCATTTTCAGGGCCTGGAAAGTCATTTGCAAGGCCTGAAAATGGTTTTCAGGGCCCGAAAACGAGTACTCAGAGCCTGAAAATGGTTTTCAGGGCCTGAAAATGGTTTTCAGGGCCTGAAAAGGGATTTCAGGGTCTGAAAAGTCATTTTCAGGGCCTGAAAAGTGTTTTCAGGGCCTGAAAAGTGTTTTCAGGGCCTGAAAATGAGTTTTCAGGGCCAGAAAATGCCTTATGTGAATTTTCAGGGCTTGAACACTGTAAAATTTTCAGGCCCTGAAAACCATTTTCAGGGGGCAAGATGAGGACATGAGAATATAATTCTAAACTTTATATAACACGAAAAGTGAATAATATTTTCAGGCCCTGAAAATAAAGTTCAGGGGGCATCTTAAGAGTGTGAATTCCAAATTTTCAGGCCCTGAAAATTGGTGTAAAAATTATATTATCCATGAAGTTTTTTCTAAGGTGTATAACTAGCCTAGTATAAAACAAGTTTAGACCCTGAAAGTGATTTTCAGGGCCTGAAAACCATTTTCAGGGCCTGAAAATGGTTTTCAGGCCCTGAAAAATATTTTCAGCCCCTGAAAAAAAAGTTCAGGGGGCAATTTTTCAGGGGGCACAAAAAAAGTTCAGGGGGCAATCGTAAGTAGCCCCCCATCTGCCGGATGTACTCAGGCGGGGCCCACAGGCACTACGAAACATGCTCAACACAAAACTAATGAACATAAACTGAATTCCCATGGCATGTACGAACGACAGAAGAGGACGGCAGCAATGAACCGCTGCATATATATACTTAAACAAAAGAATACATGGTACACTGATAGCAATATTAGGATTACATTCCCACTCGGCAAGTTTGCACGACATTACCACGATATGCAGGCGAACCCTACCGAAACCCTACCAATTAAAGACACAAATGACTTCACACAGCCCCATATACAGAGAGGGGCAGGAAAAAACTTTAGGGAATGGCTCAGGAGGGTAGGGAGACACGCTACACAAAGTATGAGGGCGAACTGCCGACACTCGACCACAAGCGAATTCCCAAAAATGCTCTACGTAAAAGTAAAAATTTTTGGAAAACACACCGAAACACCCCAAATGTTTTGCACAACTAGGGGACGACATACAAAAAATGAGGCCCGCCAAGGAAATGATATTAGGGGCGTTACAGATGTGGATTTAGGGCAATGTAACGCTGTGACCATAAACTCGACAACAGCGAAAACACTACAGCGACACCCGAGATGGACAAGACAGGCCCAAAATAAGCACCCCAACCAACCAAATGACACACTACCACCCACCCACTTAAAACGGAACTACTGTAGTACAAAGGCGAACCCTAAAATAACCCTAACAACGAGGGACGCAAATGCACGCGCACGGCACAACATGACGGGAAAGACGTTGGGAAACTTCAGGGAATGGCTCAGGAGAGCAGGGAGAAGGGACACACAAAATACTGGAGCAAACTACCAACATTCGACCACAAGCGAATTCCTAAAAATGCTCTACGTAAAAATTAAAAAATCGGAAAAAACACCGAAACACCCCAAAATTTCTACACAAGTACGGGACAACACACCAAAAATGGGAACCGCCAATGGAATGAGATTATGGGCGTTACAGACACGAATTTAGGGCGATGTGACGCTGTAACCATAAACTTGATAACACCACGAACATTGCGGCGAGACCCGGAATGGCCACAACGAGAAGTGACCGGACCGCTACAAAAGGCTGCGATTACCATAACTCCACTGCTCGTCATGCTGATTGTAACACTAACACCGGGAGGAACAACACGAGATCGTAGGAGGGAGACACGCCAAGATGAACGCAACGGGAGAACGAGCAGCCGCAGATACAGAAGAAAACGAACTACAACAAAAAATGCAGCAGCGTAGAACACCCAGCCGCCCTACGGATACAAACTACTTAGACTGATTAAACGTAATGGTAGACCCATGCTTGTCAGAACAAGGAAACCAGAGCAAGCGGCAACCACAATAAGAGAAGGCACTCCAACGAAGGGCAAGCTGCTGATGCGGATGATAAGACGAAGAATAGAAATACAAGCCAGGAACTGGGGACTAAACATGAAGGGTGGGGGAAGCCAAAACCAGACAGAAACATACCCATACAACACAACCACACGAGTACTTGGTAATGTTTGTCTCCGGCATGTTTGCAACTCTCGTGGCTTGGCCACGCGATGACAATTCCCTTAATCCACTCGCCAAGATTGTTGGAGACCTCACCACCATCATAAGGGAGTTGACTTCGCACAAGCTCATCCCGAAGGTGCGATAAAATATGCTCCTCCATCCCACATGACACCTGCAACTGCAAGCACGTAGGGTACATTTACCGGGTACACGCCTAGTACACGCGTCCTCGGTGCGTACCCGGCGCGGTACATGCCGGGTACATATGTTACAGAATAACGGTGCGTATGTACTTTCCTTGTACCCGGTACATAGAATGCCCCGGTACGCGTGCACCCACCTTGCACGGGGCGTGTGTCGATACAGGACAAGGCGTCATTGGACAAGTATGTACAAGAATGGTTCGAGAACATCGAGAGCACTCGGGGAATGTGTTCACCACATTGGTGGGTACTTAACACGCACTTGCTTTCGCACAGATGTTTGACCTCGGGCCGGTTCGCGAGTATTGGATGTACGTGTTCGAGTCGTATAATGGGAAGATTGGGAGATGGGTGAAGAACAACGCGTTTCCAATACAGAGCATCATGAACGGCATCGGCAGACAGGACATGATACGGTTCGTGCGTGGACTTCTCGTGGCATTACGCCAAGAGGTGCCAATCCCGTTCCACACGAAGGTCATCACCGTGGACCCGGTTGGCGTCAACAACGTGGGGAAAAACCACAATCTCACCGACCTCGAGCAACAGCTGCTGACCAAGTGGATGAGGAACAATATCCAGCACTACATAAATCTCGAGGAACTCGTGGAGAACTACAACCACCTCATCTCCAAGTAAGTCGCATGTGGAGCATTGCGGGTGCACGTGTACCCACCATGTACCATAGGTCAGTACGTGTGCACCCGGTCGCAACCGTTTCCAGTGCTGGCCCGGTACACGTGTATTTAGTCTGCACCTGTAATGCAGTGCACGCGCAGTACATACGTCCCCGGCATTTCCGTAGTGCTTAGGCGCCATGTGTTGTTTGCAGACGGCGCACCTTCAGGTCAAAGGCGCACCGGGTACCGCCAAGTACAAGATGCACATCGACCTGGACCCCACCCCATGGTTGGGAAGACAATGCACAGAGTATGAGCGCGCTCTACTCGAAGGTTGCCCTCCTCGATGCCGCATGTTCAATCGAGTGCAAGTGGGTACGATGAAGTTCCGGAGCGCATCCATGGACAAAAAGTTCAAGACAGTGCAATGTTACTTCCGATCTTTTTACGTCGAGAGGGTGAGGACGAAAGGTCGCGAGCGAACAAAGGAAAAGGCAAAAACAGACCGGTGAGTGCACAATCATGTACCACCAGTACCCGTACACCCTCGGTACATGCACACCTAACATGGGAACGCGTGGGTGCATGTGTACCCGTCATGTCTTCATACTGGGTACGTCTTGGGTGCACATGTACCAGTGTGCAGTAGTGTGCGGGCCGAACATGCACGAGCCAAGCGGTGCGAGACTGATTTGATATCGATGTGATGGTGCATACGTGCTTGATGTCGGGAGGGGGTGATGCTTGTATTCCAGGTTTGGCCGGGTGGATGACATCTATCGAGTGGAGCTTGGAGGAAGACCGTACGTGTTTGTCAAGGTTTCGTGGCTCAAGAAGCCAACTAAAGCTTTAACGGCCGCTTTGCGTGCGAGGCATTCCATCATAGGAGCGGAAAGTGTTTCAAAGTGTTTCTACGTCTTGGACCCAGAGAATCCGGCCACTGAATTCGATCGAAAAGAACCGTTTGTGCTTGCCGAGGAGATTGCTTCTCAAGTGGTGATTCGAAAGCATCCTTGCATGGAAACCTCGGTGGTCTTGGATCCGCTAGCCGACTTCTTTGAGCAGATTGTCCGAGATGAGAATCCCAGTGACGATGAGGCATGATAGATAAACATAGGTAAATGTAATTGTATATAATGATCGTTTTTGTTATGGTGAATTGTTAAATTCACACATGGTACATTGTCGGTACACGTGCACGCCATATATAACACGCGTGGGGTAACTATGTACCCACGTCGTACTAAGGGGGTGCGTTCACATGTACCCAACATGCACTAGTCTGCCATTTGGTACATGGCTGGTACATGTGTACGAGACAACATGCACCCAGCATGTACTCAGCATGTACTGCATGGTACACGTTGGGTGCATGTGTACGAGGAACCATGTACCCGGCATGTACCTACATGTACCCGCCCGGTACATGCTGGGTGCATGTGTACGCACTCGATTGCGTACACATGCACCCCGCATGCACCGTTCTGGAAGTGTGTACCCGTCGACGGGGCACATGTAGGTACACGTAGGTACACGCCAGTCCTGTTTTCCGGATGTCCATTTCTGAAGGAATAACTCATTTGTTTACATCGAAACTTGTCAAGGATGTCTTAGTCACTCATGGCCTTGACATATATGTGAAAATATTGCACTTTTTTACAAATCGGATTTTCACTGAGTTTTGGGCCCCAAGTTGGGAGTGGGTAGGTACATATATATGTACCTTGCCAAAGTACATGCCGGGTACATGTCGGGTACAGGCGTCCTAAATTTGTAGGGGGAGGTTCCCGAAACTGGTCGGCCAGCTCGGAGCAGCGTGAGGGTGCTGCCGGCCCCCGGGGCCGGTGGTAAATCATGCGTAGACGAAATTGATGAATCTCCGATGTCAATTACCGAGCTCTCTAAGCTCGGTGCCTCGTCCTCAGACGAGTACGGCGGCGGTGAGTAAGGTGGTGATGAAGGCATCACGTCAGGGTCAGACTCCCAGGTCCCTGGCGACAGTGGGATGATGCCGTAGAAGGTCTCCCAAGTGAATCCCTGACGCAGCTGACGATACCGCGCCTGTCTCCGCGGCGGGATGGCATCCGTTGCGGCACCACCCACCGCGTCGCCAAGAGTGTCATGAAACGGTGTAGGCGGTGAAGTCGCCGTAGGTGGGACTGCCGAGGCAGTCCATGCAGCACCACCGACCGGTGGAGCCGCGCATGCGTGTGCATTGGCACCACCGACACCGGAAACGGTGTGTGGCGCGGCGGTAGCACAAATTACGAAAAGTGCACACGCCAAAGATGAAGTAAGGAAAGACCTCCCCAAGCCGGGAAGGCCCCTCCCACAGCCGTACCGTGGCTGCGGCAGCTCAGCCGAGGCATCCTCGTCGTCGTCGTCGCTCGTGGCGTAAATTGCGGGCTCATAGCTCATCACACTCTCCGGCGCCTCGATCGCGGAGAGCATGTTCATGCTCACGGGCGGCTCGTCGGGCGCCCCCAATGCAATCCCCGTGCTCTCAATGAAGTCGGCAAAGGTGCGGGTGACGGGCGGGCAAAAGGGGTTAGGCGGACCGGTCCACTCCTCGTCGGACTCAACCGACGCGGGCGGGGAGTGCGTAGCCGGCTCCGACACCACCGGCATGTTGGCGGTGAAAGTGTTCACGTTGAAAGTTGATGCTCCAGCCGTGCGTGCCAACTCCGAGAACTCAGTGACGGCGGACACGAGGACCTCACCGTCCTCCTCGCAGAACGAGCACGCGGAGAGGTCGGCGAAGATGTCCGGCTTCCCGCCCGCGAGCATGCAGAGGGCGTCGAACTCTACGGCGTCGTCATGGCCGATGGCATGTTGAAACTTCGCGGCCAACACCGACTTCTCGGCTTCCTCGGCGAAAGCGTAGGCCGAGAGGCCGGTCCGATCCCCGTTTGGGCAGTCCCGATGTCAATGCCGTGCCTTGCCCTTCGCGCACACCTGATTCTGGCAATACGGTACGGTCGTACCGGTATCGCGGTGAAAGGCGACCTTCTTCGAGATGGACTGCGACCAATTTCCCCCCTTGGGTAGCGGCGAGGCCGCAAAGCGGGTCTTGACCCGCCGGTCTGGTTTGTCCGCGCGAGGAGTGAATCCCCGCGGGGACGGCTCGGACTCAGCGGAGGCGACAAATGCGGCGAGTTGCCGCTTCAAGTCGAGCACCATGGTCCTCAAATCCGCAAGCTCACCGGGCGCACCGGAGTCATCGCCGGTCTTCTCCATGAAATGCGTACCGTGTGAGTACTTGTGGGCGGACGCCACGGCGGTACCCGCCCGCACGTGCTCGGAGTAGCATTCACGTACCTATTGTTGAATCGTGAGGAGGTCATGAGCGGCTCGTTGATCGTGGAGGAGCAACCGGGACACCACCGACTGGTAGAAGGTGGTGTCGAGCGCCTTGATGAACAGCGCCTTCACGTCCTCGTCCAGGAGTGTGGCCCGTGGCCTCGCAGCCTTCAGAGCGGCGTTGAAGTCTCCGATCTTACTTGTCATGCGGGTCCACGCCCGCAGAGATGCGGACGCCCAACATGTCTGCTTGACCCTGAAAGGGGTCACCCGCCGGAATCATCCGGCGGGCGAACTCGAGGAGAACGCGCTTACCGTCAGCCGGGAAGCTGGTGTGGGAAGAATCCATCCAGTCCGCTGCGGGCGACATGGGGTCGATCATCAGCTCGAGTGTGGAGTACAACAAATGGTTGGCCTCCACGCGGACGGCCAGGGTCGCGTTTTCGAGCACGAAAAGCGGAGCAAACCCAATGTCTTCGGTCACGAAGGCCGTCTGCAGTGCAGAGACCATCTTCGCGAAGAGTGCCGACGCGTGGGACTCCGTCCCGGAAAATCTGCCATCCTTGTTCTCGAACAACTTTTGACGGACGGACGGACTTGGCGATCTTCATGTCAAAGTGCTCCCTTTGCAGGGTACGCACTGAAGCCAAGAATGTAGCTCCCGCCGAATTAGCAGCCGGCTGCGCTGCCGGCGGCGTAGCCGGGGTGTTAGCATGCCTGGCAGCAACGGAATCGAAAATCCTGTTTAACGTGCGTCGGCGATGCGCCATGCTAGCGGCGGATCTATTTGAAGCGATCATAACAAAATAGACTGGAGGGACGGAGTGAGGCAAGGGGACGTGAAAAAACGCGGGAGTCGTGGGCGGCCAAGAAATGTGGTGGGTCGCCGATACAGCAGCTGTGAGAGATCAGGAATTCCGGGAAGTCGGGTGGTAAAGGCGGCCGATACGCAACGGTGTGGTAACCAACCAGAAGACGTAAACCAGTCCAACGTTAAATCCCGTAAGAAAAATGTTCTCAAAGGCCTACAACGCGCCGTAAATCAACCCACACAACTTAGGCCATACCCGTGACTGCCGGCACTCTCACGGGCGGAGCGCCTCGCTCCATCCCAAGCGTCCGGCTTTAGCCAATCATGTTGGCAGTGTCGCAGTGGCTAAGTAAAGCGTAAGTGGGGCCAAACCTGTTAGATATATAGTTCCGCTGTAATATAACTCATAAATATCATGTGCAAATGTTGCCTGTGCCTCAAATAGTCGATTTAGTGATCGAAACCGCAATTGCCCATTGGTCCTTGTGGTAGGACCATGAATTTGGGTAGTAGCCACCGGCGGCCCAACGTGCATTATATATGACCGCTGCTCCGGCGGTCCAACGTGCATTATATGCGACCGCTGCTCCGGCGGTCCAACGCGCAATATGTGCGGCTGCTGCCCCGGCAGCTCAGCGCGCAATATGTGCGGCCGCTGCCTCGGACACCCAACGCGTATTATGCGTGACCGCTGCTCCGGCGGTCCAACGTGCATTATATGTGTTATTTCAAGCAATTCACAGCAGGGTGAGACAAACATGTCAAGCAGGTTGGCAGGCCACAGCAATGTTTCTCATTAAATTGCTATTAGCTTAATTGCTGTATCTTTCCTTTCTCTGCCATTTCTCTTTTCATTTCTTTGCCTTTTCACTTTTCCTCTTTTGCCTTCCAGGCTCATTTGCATTCTGACCTTTGGCTGAGTGAGTGTCTCCCAGAAACTGTCAGGTGACAATGCTACACGAGCTGCTAAGCTACTGTTGCTCTCTTCCTAGCTAACAGTGCTTCTCTGCTTGCTTCCTTGCCTCCTTGGCTAGCAGAGTGCCTCCTTGGCAAGCAGTCCTCTCGTGCAGCCGTCACCTGGCCCTCAATCCACAATCCCACAACAAAGCAAACAACTCAGAGTGGAGCGGAGGGAGGGTTTTACAGAATTTGAGAGAGAAAGCCGGAGCTTTCAGGGTCAGAATTGCAAGAATTGCCAGGCCCGTGAAACGCTCCTACTTTGTGTGCGGCTTCGCGGGCCGCAACACCCTCCGACCTAATACCGCCTCGGTATAGGTCGGGCCTGATCGGCAGACTGTGCCTACAGGTTGTGCCCGATCTGTCGCGCCCTCCCGCGGGCGCGACTCTGCTGTGAGTCTTGATTTAAATAACCCGAATTATTTCCAAGGCAATAATTCTGAATTATTTCAAGCAATTCACAGCAGGGTGAGACAAACATGTCAAGCAGGTTGGCATGTGCGGCAGCACCGGCGCAGGCGGGCGGCAGTTGCTGCGAGCGGGCAGGGCGCGCACTATGTGCGGCAGCACTAGCGCAGGCGTGCAGTTGCTGCGAGCGATCGGGGTGCACACCATGTGCGGCAGCACTAGCGCAGGCGGGCAGTTGCTGCGAGCGAGCGGGGCGCGCACTATGTGCGGCAGCACTAGCGCAGGCGGGCAGTTGCTGCGAGCGAGCGGGGTGCGCGCAATGTGTGGCTGTACTAGCGCAGGCGGGCAGTTGCTGCGAGCGGGCGGGGCGCGCGCTATGTGCGGCAGCACCAGCGCAGGCGGGCAATTGCTGCGAGCTGGTTGGACGTGCACTATGTGCGGCAGCACCGGCGACAGCAGCGGCGGCAGCGGCAGCAGCGGCAACAACAGCAGCAGCGCAGCCTCCGCAGACCGGCGCAATGACCCATGGCTGCATGGTTGAGGCGCAGCCACCGCAGCCCGGCGAGGTGCCTCAAAGCTGCATGGCTGATGGCTGCACAGCCGAGGCGCAGCCCCCGCAGCCCGGCGAGGCGCCCCATGGCTGCATGGCTGATGGCTGCATGGCCCAAGCGCAGCCTCCGCAGCCCAGCGAGGCGCCCCATGGCTGCACAGCCGAGGCGCAGCCTCCGCAGCCCAGCGAGGCGCCCCATGGCTGCATGGCCGAAGTGCAGTCATCGCAGCCCGTGGAGGTGCCCCATGGCTGCATGGCCGATGGCTGCATAGCCGAGGCGTAGCCTCCGCAGCCCGGCGAGGTGCCTCATGGCTGCATGGCTGATGGCTGCATGGCCCAAGCGCAGTCACCGCAGCCCGGCCGGGACTATAATACGCGCCCGGAGTATGTGTGCACGGCAGTGGCACTACCTGCGGAAGGGCCTTCCGATGGGGCGTACGATGGTGATGGGATGGCAGTTCCAGAATCGTCTTCATATAATTGTCCGGTGTCCGTATCAAACGTTGTTGCGGGCGCACCGTGTGTGCTCAGCGGCAGCAGACGCCATCGATGCTTGCGTCGCTCAATGATGCGGCTGCTATTCGGCGACAACGGGATTTAGCAAAGGCCAAGCGTCTTTTTGCGATGTCTCAGCGGTTGCGACAGCAGCGTTCCGCATGTTTATTGTCGTGCAACGTGACAACAGACGCAGGCGCGAGAGCTGTTCCGCAGGCAGTCCAACACGTGCCGTCCAGCGTAATGGCTGATGACCCAGCATCTCATGGCGCAAGCGCGAGTGCTACCTCGCAGGTCCAGCACGTGTCGCTCAACGTGGTAGCTGATGGATTAGCAGCTCATAGCGCAAGCGCGAGGACTACCCCGCAGGCAGTCCAGTACGTGACGCCCAGCGCAATGGCTGATAGCTCATCCGCAGCTCACGGCTGCATGCGTCATAGCCGCATGGCCGAGGCGCAGCCTCCACAGCCCAGCGAGGTGCCCCATGGCTGCATGGCCGATGGCTGCATAGCCGAGGCGCAGCCTCCGCAGCCCGGCGAAGTGCCTCATGGCTGCACAGCCGAGGTGCAGCCTCCGCAGCCCAGCGAGGCGCCCCATGGCTGCGTGGCCGAAGCGCAGCTTCCGCAGCCTGGCACGGTACCCAGCAGCCGCATGCCTCATAGCCGCATGGCTAATGGCTGCAAGGCCAAGGCGCAGCTTCCGCAGCCCAGCGAGGCGCCCCATGGCTGCATGGCTGATGGTAGCACGACGTTTTTGTAGCTACCCCCTACCATTTTTGTAGCTACCCGGGTTTGTAGCTTAGCTACAAAAGCTCCCGCGGTGGCACATTTTGTAGCTATAGCTACAAAAGTTCCCGGGGTGGCCCATTTTGTAGCTGGCTACAAAATTCACGAAAACGAACTTTTGAGCTATTGGAACCACGAACGAATGACACCGCACATAAATCATAGTACATTTTTATTGAACTAACAGTACCGCCTACCGCGCACATGGCATGTAATACGAATATATTAGACAGTTGTATGGAGGATGCCAAGAAATTAATGCTATCAAACTGTCATGCATACATGCAGGCATTTCAGATCGGTCGAAAGATTAGCAAACACAAATTAGACTCTTAAAAAACAATAGCATAATTAATACCATCCATACTAGGTTGCTAGTTTCTAATCTAAGGGTTCGACGACCCGTGGGCGATAAGAAAACACGAGCACAGAGCACAGATCCAAAATAATTCCAAACATGTTTCCTGCAGCACACGAGCGTCGACTTAGTCAGGACGTTGG
>LGRX02012387.1:0-25955 GCA_001247695.2 Cymbomonas tetramitiformis
GGAGGTGACGGCGGTGGGGCTGACACTGTCAATGAGAGCAGGCTGGAGTCAATGAGAGGGTGTATGCACAACGAGGCTTTGACTTGCTCCACGTGGCGTTTATCGACTGTAGCGCACTTTGCGGTGCCAGTACGATTAGCCGGCAGGCACGTCAAGTATTTTTGTGTTGCCGGTCTAGCAGACATATGATTAGAGGCTCCTCATGCAGGGAGGGCAAGGTGGTGTGTTGCAATCAAAGAGGGACACAACTGTCCACGGTCCAGAGGGACACACCTGTCCAGAGTGGGAACGTCTCACTAATTCAGATGATGCCTATGCTTTTGGCACTGAGGGTCTCTTCAAGGGCCCATCTAAGTGGCCCGTGGAGGGGTTGCACTTCCCCTGCCCTGTTGCCTGGCCAGACATGTGCCGGGGTCAAGCCAGGTTGAACGGCCTCGGTGTGATGAGGAGAGTGCTGCGCTCGGGCCGCGGGCTGGATGGACCTGGCTACAGCAGCACTGACTCGTCTGGTCTCAAAAAGGATGGGCATTCGGGTCAGGAGTATCTCCGTGGTGGTGTTTGGGAGATTGAGACCTTCCTGGAGCAGCTTGCCAGCCATGGTCTGCTTGCCACAGCCCTGGACGATCTGTGGTACGTGACGCACATGATGGGTTCCGGCCATATCGGTTGGACTCTTTCCCGGCACGGAGCGATGTCGCATGGGGTCACAAGTTGGCAATGCGAGCTCCCTGACTTGATATGGAAGGTGCCTTCGAGTGAGGCTGACAGGACGTCCTGTATCCCTTGGTCCACCTCGACCAAGCATACAGCGTGTCGGGAGCTCTCGGTGGTCCCAGAACAGCACTACAAGCCTCCTTCGTTGGACAAGCAAGCTTGGAATCTGGTGCAGTGGCATGGGCTGTTCCACCACGGCCGTGTGCTGGCATGCGGTCACGGCGGCAGCTCCAGCCTACGCTTCTGAGGATTGATAGGATGTTTGAGGCTTCTGAAATGCTTGCCGGTGTACCATCACCTGGAATGATTTGACGGGGCTCAGGTAATCCGCTCGGAACCCCCCCCTCTTGGACGCTGTGCTGGTTGCGCAAAATGGTACGGAGCGTTCGCCACACCTCCCTGGCTCGTTGGTCTTAGACAAGAAGGCCGACGCCCGGCAGCCCAAGATGTTCCATCCTGGGGAAACTCGCGGCTCTAGGGCAATCTATGGGCCGCTTTTGGAGAAGCATGTTGGGCGGGATAGGCTGCCTTCGGGGCCTGTTGTGTGCTCGGTGCGGTAAGGAGCCACTGGTTGGGACCCATGGCCCTGTTCGGGCTTTGGGCGGATTTTCCAGAAGGCTTACGCATCGGCATCATCGATCCGACCGTGGCAACTAGGGTGGTGGGAACTCGAGGTAGACCCTAGACCAATGGCTGTGGACTTATGGTAGGGCCCGGCGGATGAATGCTGATGGTAATGGCTGGCAAACATCTGAGGTGGCCATGGACTTGTGTTTTGCCACTCCCCGGTCCATCTGCCTGAGGGCGTTGCAGCCAGTGGGAGTAGAAGCCTGGCCGCTGCAGGGCCTAGTCCTCCCGTCCTGGTGAGTACCACGAGGGGAAACCCACCACAACGGACAAGCGCAGCAAACCGATGTGCCGGTGCAAGGCCAAAGCCCACGGTGGAAAACATACAGAAACGCTACGGTGGCATCCCGGGAGTGGGGCGCAGTGAAGTCCACACGGCCGAGGCATAAAGTGCAAATAATCATCCGACCTGTCTAGCAAAAAGTAAACGAAAAGCAACATCGATGGAAACCGACTTATTGCGTATCACGTTTGTTTTGAACACATCTGTAATCACCAAGGGGAACAATATGTATGCCCCTGCTTACCCGACTGCCCTTGCCCCTTATAGCAACTGACCACGGACGCGAAGGGAAGGCACTACCCAAACAGCGGGCATTCCGCTCTAGACTCCGTCCCTCCACGAGAATGCGATGCGCAAATCGTAAAAAGGCGGTTTGAATGACAAACTTGTTTCTGTGATGTAGAGCCCCACATACCACCAGGCCCGGACGTGGGTAGATGATGGAGGCACTGCTACTCTCAATCCATTGGGTCAACACAGATTTGCCAATAAGAGGGGTTTGGAATGGTAGTGTGGCAACTGCACAGAAAGTAGTACCATCGAAAAGAGTGCACAGTGCACCGGTAAGTACACGGCGCATCTGAAAGCCGAAAACCCTGTGTGTATCATCCCACAGGGTAAGGGAACGTGGTATGACACACGGCTCACCTTCTTTAAAGAAGATCATGTGTTGCAACGCCTCAGTGCACGGCGGCAAAGAGAAGCTGCCAGTGCTGAGCAGTATGACTTTGGAGTAGATGGGTTCAATATTAATTGCGCTGTTCGTCGTAATAACTTGGCTAGTCAGAGTCCAACCATCTTCCACAAGATCGTCTCGAATGTTTCCATCTTCAGCCTCACTGTACATGCCGATGTAGACTTTGATAAGGCCAGCACATGTAAAAGAGAAAGTGAGAGTGAAGGGAAGAGATTTAGCACGCATCTCATCGACATTATGTCGAAGAGTCCAAGCAGATGATAAATCGGTGGGAGGGGCGTTAAGTGTATATTGGTATCGATCAGTCCAAATAGCTGTGCCAGCAGTGAGCTGTGATACTGTTTCAGTGTACGAGGACGTAGACATACTGCAGCCTGTGTGTGTGAGAACGCCCCACAAACCATTCGTCAGAAGTCAGAGGAAGGGTGACAAGAATAGGAAGCGTGCGAGTGGCGAAGCTCATTTTTTAAAAATCATATGACCCACATTCTAATGATCACGGATGGCATTGCCTATGATCTAAATTGAAAGGTCAACCAATGGGGCTCTGCACTGGATGAAGCACGTGAAGCGCGCCGGAACTCACTTGACAACCGCCGAATGCCGAGAGCCTCTCCATACGCCTCACCCCAACGGTATGCTGCAATGCGTTCCTAAATGAGTCCTGCCGGATATATTGACATTGAAACCCCCCAGGGGTGACGACTGCCCAGGGAAGGGGTGATAATATTCCCGCACGCCCTATGGGGCCAGGCATACTCATTTACCCTACGACATACGTTGTATATATATATATATACAATGTTGTATATGTTACGGTACAGGCGCGCTTGTACCGTAACATATAAGTATATGTTATATATATATATATGTGTGTGTGTGTGACCACTTCCATGCAGCCCTTCTTGCGCCCCATCCCATATGCACAGATAGACATCTCATAAAGTTACAGGACCTCGTACCTAGAAGCCGACGACGACCAGGCCCTTTATCGATATCGAGGGCAGTTTGCATTTGCCAGGTGGAGAATGAGGATGAGGGGAGAGGTGCAGAAGGGGGCAGAGATTGGCGGGGTGGCATATGTGGTAGAGAGGTAGGTTGTGGTGGAGGATGGTGGCTTGCGCGGAAAACAGAAATTTGCTCTTGGTCCAAAGACGGCTCTGCATAAAGAAGCAAGCAATCCCCTTGCACAAGTAAGCTAAGCGCAGAGCAAAACTTTGCACGCACTGAATAAGTCCATCCTTCAAAGATTAATGAGCTGCGAGTGCAGCAGGAAAGTGTCTAGTGGCGCAATACATTTCTTTTTCACTTCACATCTCATTGCCAACAGGCCCCTGACATGCAACATACATGCACACGTCCAGTTCTTACAGGCAGCAAGCACACAAATTGTTCAAATTAGAGTGCAACGGAATTTCGGTGGTTTCAGACTTTCGGAATCCATGACTCCTGCTGCAGTAGAGCCGAATGACACATGTAGGTCCGCGACACAGAATAGAATGTTACAAGTACCCACGAACCGGCACGCCTGTTCAGCTCTGTTTCTTTTGCTCTTGCAAACATGAACTTCACAGATTTTGGTAGAAAATTGACAACACGCGGCCCACCAAGCTCATACCTGGCGTCATATCTTGACTAGGCAAGAAACCAACGAGAGGACTACTCTCTGCAGATCGGTGTTCTTGGAAAACTGAACTGCTGATGTTCTCCCTTCGTGGCAGTGAGTGAGGCTCGTCACAATTGCCATTCGTCAGGTAATGAAACTCATTGTTACTGTTCCCCTCACCATTAATAACCCATTTCCTCAGATGTTCAAATGCAATCATACTATAATAGCAACATTGGATCGTGGAAGAAAATTGGAGGTCACTACAGAAAAGCCTGGATTGATTGTTATCGAGAGCCGATTGTTGGAAGCAGATTAGGAAATCGGGCTCGACGGGTAAAAAGTAATAAGTTGGTAAATCCCGTTCCAAAATTGTCCCCAGTCCATGGTCATGCACTTGACTTACAGCGGTTACCAATTAAGTTTGCTATGGGGCAGTAAGCCCGCAGATTGGTGTGAATCGGGGGTTGGGAAATGCCCACGAGTGTTTGACATAATTGCGGATTCCACCTTCTCGAAACGGTGGTGAACAATATCTTTCATGTTCAGATGGGCCTCCACCTTGCGAGCCATGGCACGAGGGTGGCAAAGATGGCACAAACCTTCACGGCTGAATTATGCTGAGAGGGTATTTGGCATGCACGTACCGTGGCAAGTGCTACGGTAAGAGCTATCGGGAGAGGCTGTCGCTACAAAGATCGTCAACACATCTCCGCAGCTCTCAAAAACGGCCTGAACATGAAGGTTACCTGCTGTGCCTGGGAAACATCTCCGCCAGAGCGCAAGTCGTGAAGGAGCATGCTGATGGCACTGGATCATACACAAGACCGTTGCAAAGCTCGACATCCTCACAGATCCTTTGGCAGGCGTTGAGTGTATAACCCTGCGATTCCAAAAAAGATCATCACACAATTGCCAAATACCCCATATTGGCGAGCAACGTAGCGGGGCATGCATGATCGCCACCCGCCCCAAGCGAAAGCCAACAACCGATAGGCAATGCATGATTGTGTGAGAGAGTGTACAAGTGTCAATTGATTTTCCTTGGTTCAGGGTGCTAACACCAATGAAAAGCAATGCAATCCAAGGTTCTGGATGCGGGACTGGCACGGCTAATCGGTCCATCGTCAAGATAAGATGCAAAGTAATTATTCTCAGCTGTTCTGTTGTGCATGGCCTCTCATTTGCCTACAGGGCAGCCTGCAAGCATTCCGTAATAATGCTTTCTTCCCACATTCCTTTGAGTGTATGAGAAAAAATCTCTATCTATCGGAATGTTTTATTTAGGGCGATTCACAGCTTTCTATACATTTGAGGCTCATGCACAGCTTCTACGCGCAATACTTTATGTCTTCTGGATCAGGTGTAGAGTGGCGAACGCAAATGAACAGAGCTGCGGACTGCTGGGACAGAGCTTCTAAGTACAGTTGAGAGCTATGACGACGAGGTTCGATTGGATAACCCTGCTGTTGATCTACTGGCACAGAGACCGAAAATTCTGCCGGCTCCAATTTAACCATTTGTTGTAATTGCCCATTTCATTTTGGGCAAAATGGTGGATGGAGTAGATGAAATGGCTGGATAGGCTCTCAGAGTAGTTTTGGAGGTTTCTTCCAGTGGAATCTACGGCTCTGTGCGTCTGAATTCGCATATATAAGTACTGCACAAGATCGCCTCAAACACGGAGTTGCTGCTTCTGGGCTGTGCAGGAATCTTCAGCTTCTGCAGTATCCACGAGTGTGAGCGTGGCCAGCTTGGATCAGTCAGCACAGGTGAGGATTTTGCATTTGAGAAGGTCATGCTCTGAACATGCATGCAACCGGTATGTTCCTTTGGAGCTCCTTTGACGTTCTCTATGGCAAGTTGCGTAGCGCCAAATGAGCCAAACGAGCCAAATGAGCCAAATGAGGCTGAGAATGACCGACTTTGCGCCTTTGGGAGACCTCTTTAACACATCTTTTGTAATGGCACGCCACATCCTTTGTCATGACACGCCACATCCTTGCCATGGTGCGCCACATCCTTTGCCATGGCGCGCCACTTCCTTTGCCATGGCACACCATATCCTTTGCCATGGCACGCCACATCCTTGCCATGGCACGCCACATCCTTTGTCATGGCACGCCACATTCTTGCCATGGCGCGCCACATCCTTTGCCATGGCACGCCACATCCTTTGCCATGGCACGCCACTTCCTTTGCCATGGCACACCACATCCTTTGCCATGGCACGCCACATCCTTGCCATGGCACGCCACATCTTTTGTCATGGCACGCCACATTCTTGCCATGGCGCGCCACATCCTTTGTCATGGCGCGCCACATCCTTTGTCATGGCGCGCCATATCCTTGCCATGGCGCGCCACATCCTTTGCCATGGCGCGCCACATCCTTTGTCATGGCGCGCCATATCCTTGCCATGGCGCGCCACATCCTTTGCCATGGCACACCACATCCTTTGTCATGGCACCCCACATTCTTGCCATGACGCGCCACATTCTTGCCATGGCGCGCCACCACCCAAATTCCAATTGAGCCCCGCCATCGTAAAGGTCCCAAATGCAAAGAACATGCCATGGATGGAAATGAAAGATGCAGTGACATCTAATAGTAACTCTAAAAACGACTCCAGGCATCGTACATGAGCTGAGAGGATCGGACGGCCATGAAGCAAAGACTTGCCAAATCACTTGGTCTGTTGCAATGTGATTGGGCAGACAGTATTAGGCAACCAAATGGTTTCTTAAGTGTCTGTGATGGAAAGTTTGCCCATCTGCTCTTGTACAATCTGCTGCTGTATAACCTGCTGATGAATTCTCTACACCAGTGAGCTGTAGGAGTAGAGTTGTACTCCCCCGTGCACAGCACGAGTAAACTTGAACTCGCCAGTGAGCATCATGCATAAAACTAAATACTTCATCAGCTGATGAGGAGTGAGGCCCTTCTAGTACCTGGTTGTTGGAACACCGGGCCTGCTGTAGGACCTACCTGCCCGGATAGTGGGCCATGCGGAAACTGCGGAAGGAAGGAGTTATCCTGCAACCTCAGCTCATGTGTTGTCATCAAATATGCCCACTTCATTTTGTCGCACGTCAGCAAGGATTGGTGGGGAGTCACCTGAATATGAGGCAGTGCGGTCAACTTGGTCTCACTCTGAATGGGCAACAGATGAGGATGGCGCGCCCATGAGGAAGCTGCTGCAGCAGTTGAGGCTGCGTGCGCTGCAGAGCTGACAGCCGAAGGGGAGATTAAGGTGGTTACCAACGGTGTGATGCTGCCCAGCTGAGTCTGGGACCACACAGACAGTTCAACTCCAGGCTCCAAAGAAGGTAGCAGGAGGCGCCTCGAGGAGGCTTGCGGGCCTCCCGAGGGTGGAGCCGGGCGGTTAGATGTGCATGGTTCCCAGCTCGGAAGAGTGACAATCTGTTCATGTTGGTTCATGTTGGAGATATCTATAACTCGGCCCCGGAGCATCCCGAGGTTATCTCGGACAACCCGGATGTACCAGTCTCCTGCAAGTAACACAAATCAATGAATGCCCGTCAAAATTGCAGCATGATAATTTTTTTCCCTCTGGGAACCACTGAAAACCCCAAAGATGAATTCCTGGTAGTCGATCCAGACCAGAATGACACTTTTCAGGTAGGACAGTCACAAATCGACGGCGCATCTTCTTCCTGATCCGCATCAAGCACGGGGATGCTCACATGAATGGTGCCAGAGCGAACATAGACTACCTAGTAGCAGTGCCGCAGAAACTTAGTCCCCATTTGATAAGGTGCTCTCAGCTACAGAGAAAGAGAAATAAAGTACTCGGCATCCTGTGACAACAGTGCGTGACGTGTCGGAGAGGTTGGCATTTCAAAGTACCTCGACGGAGAGACACTTCTTTCAACTCGCGGCTTTTTGAACCACTCAAATGACGATCGGCTTTGTACCAGCAGATCTCCGGAAGCATCGTGTCGTACCGGGTGCAAACGTTCCAGCGCACTCTGGCACCCGCCCCATGAAGTTTTGTCGAGTACTGCACATACTAGTAATGAGCCACTCCGTGGCGCCCGAATAGTTCGTTCTGTGGCAAGGTGGGCACAAAACATTATTTTTCCGAGCGAAGGGAGTTGGGGTACATTTGTATCCGTTATGTTCAAATTGGAGTGCAACGGAATTTGTGTGGTTTCAGACTTTCGTAATCCGTTACTCCTGACACAGTAGAGCCGAATGAAGGATGTAGCTCCGTGACTCAAACAGGATGTATAAGTAGACACGAACCGACACTCCTGTCAGCTCTGTTCCTTTTGCTCTTGCAACAGGAACTTCACGGGTACCTACAGTACTCTGTGAGGCACACTGCAAATCGGATTTTGTATTTTTCTTTCACCTGTTTCATTGGTAAACAGTAGAGTAGGTAGTGACTAAACCACTAGGTTGTACGACGACGATCGACGACAACGGGAGATCCCTCAGTGAGTTGGAGGAGAACGACGTTTGCTCCGATATTTTTGGCAGTACGAAACTCAACTTCACTGAAACTCCTTTGAGTTAAAATGGCTGGGAGCTCGAAGAACAAGGACTCAGGGGATTTCCCTCCTTTCAAGGATTTCCCTGTCCTCAAGGATTTCCCTCCCCTCCCAGGGAAGTACGACGGTGGCCATCCTCCGTCACCTTCCCCTACCCCTGCAGTACCACCGACTCAGGAGAGTCTTCTGCAGCAAATATTGGAGATCCAGAAGTAGCAGGGCGAGGACAATCGTCTGCTACGACAGCAACTTCATCGGCAGTCGGAGATCAGTGCTGAGTTGGAAGCTAAGATCGCGGCTAAGTCGGGGTCGTCGGACTCCGAGGCGGCTGCAAAATCTGCTGAGCAACTGTTGGAGAGACGGAGGAAGCTGGAGTACGTGCCGGAGGCCCCCGTAAATCCGTTCCCAGCAAGAAGAACGCGGCAAACTCGGACGCGCGGTTTGGGAGGGACCAGCGGGATCAGCGTTGGCGGGACCGTAAGAAGACCGATGAGGAGAAGGACAACAAAAAGCCTAATGGAAAAGGCGGAAAAGGCCGGGGCGCGAAGCCCTTGGCCGATGGTTAATGACCTTCCCTTTACCCCGGCCAGCGCAACAGCCCTCTCAGGGCGTTGGTCCGGGGGAGCTCACCGTGCAGCAGCGGGTGAGACAGAGGAGGGCAGCTTAGCGCGTGGCGGGCGCCAGCTCAGAAGTCATGCAGTGGATCACGTACAGGGTGAAGATGAGGTGGAGGCGCGGGCCTCCACCTCCGTTCGACCACGGCGTTTCACTGAGGGACGCGACGCGTCAGCAGCAAATATGGCTCGACGCGGAGAAGGCGAGGTTGCTAGCGAACGGGGCGTGGACGAGAGCAACGTGGAGATCGCACGTATCGCGAGCGTTTTTGGTGCCCAAACCGGGTACGAGCAAATGGAGACTCGTGTTGGACTTCCGGTGGCTAAATCAGTGGTGCCTGAAGAACAAAGTCAAGATGGAGACGCTGAAGAAGTTACGCAGGCTGGCGAAGCCGGGAGACTGGTGCTTCAGTTTCGACCTGCAGGACGGTTTTCATGCTGTGGGAATCCACCCAGACTTTCAGTGTTTCATGCAGTTCGACCTGCAAGGGGAGCTGTTCCAGTGCTCGGCGATGCCGTTCGGGTGGAGCGACGCTCCGAGGGTGTTCTGCAAGTTCGTACGAGTGATGGTGGAGGCCCTACGCTCACCGCAGGCAGCAGAAGATCGGAAAGAAATCAGGAAGCTACGGGACGGTTCCGTAGTACGACAGCGATGGTCAGTCCGTCGCAGGGCAGGTGGCGCCAGCGAATATGCGAACCGTCACAGCGGGATGCGAGTACTGCCGTGCATGGACGATTTTTTGGTGCTTGTCGACTCTCAGCGAGAAGGCTTTCTGCGTCGAGAAAAAGTTCAACTTGTGCTTCATCGACTGGGCCTGCGGCGGAACGAGAAGAAGGGCCAATGGGATCCGGTGTAGGTGGTGGAGCACCTTGGCTTGGAGGTGGATCTGAAGCTGGGGCAATTTCGTGTCACCGAACAACGAGTGCAGAAGATTCACTCCAGAGCGAAGGAGATATTGTGAGACGTAGCGAGAAACCGGAGGTGGATTCTGGCCAGAAGACTAGCGGTGATCACGGGACTTTGTCAATCGGTGTACTTGGCCGTACCGGCTGCGAGACTCTACCTGCGGGAGCTATATTTCGTGTTGGCGGAGAAACGCAGCTGGGGAGCGAAGGTGAAGATCTCGCGTGCGGCTCGACGGGACTTGGAGTGGTGGTCCAGACTGCCTGTGATGAGCAGGTCGAACGGACGCAAGATCTGGAGGTCCCCGACGAGAGCAAAGCTACACACAGACTCTTCGATGACGGCATGGGAAGGCGTGCTGAACCTCAAGTTCCCGGCGAGAGGTTTTTGGCCAGACGAGATGAGAAACTGGCACATCACGCACCTAGAGCTGGAGGCCGTGTACAAGACCGTGCAGGCGTTCCTGAAGGAGCTGGAGAGCAAGGTCGTACGACTCTACTGCGACAACCAAGCGGTGGTGGCGATACTATCGCACTTCACCTCCCGAAACCCGGACTTAATGAGGAGGATGCGGAGACTCTGGTCGCTCCTCGACTTACACGACATCGAGCTGCAAGCTCGATATATTCGCAGCGAGGCCAACGTGTGGGCCGACAGCCTTTCTCGTTGCGAGGATCTCGACGACTGGAGGCTGAATCGGGAGTGGTTCGTGTGGGCCAACGAGCAGTGGGGCCCTTTCATGGTGGACCGATTCGCTTCCGAGATCTCCGCGCAGCTTCCACGGTACTACGCGGCGTGGAGAGACCCGCCGTGGGTGTGGACTCCCTGGCGTACGACGGCGGGGGGAGAACAATTGGGTGAACCCGCCGTGGGCATTGCTGGACGAGGTTGCACACAAGCTGCGGGAGGAGGGGGCCGCCGCCACGGTGGTGGCCCCGTACTGGCCTGGCCAGTCCTGGTTCAGGGAGCTGGAGGCGCTGGCGACCGAGTTGGTGATCATGCCGAGGCGCAGAGAGCTGTTCACTCCGAGCAGGCTGGGAGGGTCCGAGCTGCTCGGGCCCTCAAAGTTGGACGCTGTGATGTTCTACATCAAGGCCTACCAGTGAGTTATTACGCTGTTGAAGTGCACAGGAGCTCTACGACGTGTACGACAGCTAGTCAAGTGACCGTGGGCTCGAAGATCGAGGTGTTCTGGGAGGACGATGACTGCTTCTACCCGGGTGTGGTGAAGGAGTTCAACGAGGACGGTAAGGCGCACGTGTTGTACGACGACGGCGACGAGGAGACTCTTGACCTGTCTAAGGAGAACTTTAAGATCATCAGCAGTTCAACTGTATCGGTGCCGACGAACGAGGCAGCGGACACGGCCAACGAGAACGTCGACAACGGAGCCAACTACAAAGTAGACAAGCGCGGCGGCGCAGTGGAGATCTTCCTCACTCACTCACGATGTGAGAGGTGGAGGAGTGAGTTGGGACAGTCCCGACTCACGGAGCTGGCAGTGAAAATGCAGAGAAAATCACTGCTGGACACGACGATGAGCAACTACGGCCCGAAGGCTCGGCGCGTCATTCATTTTTGTGTGCAACAACGACGGCCGTGGCTGCCGGCAACGGAGGCCACGGTGGTGCTGTACGTCGCCTCCGTGCTAGAGGACGGGGGTGTTCAAGCTGCTTCCATGCAGCCGTACCTCTCCGCCATCAACAACTACCACGAGGACCTGGGATTTCCTGGACCAGCTAAGGGTAGGGATATATAGGAAGATACTATCGTACGAACTTAACTGATAGACACACTGGTCTGGTAATAATCAGCCAGGTAGGAACTCGTAACACAAATGAGAAGTAATGGAGTGACTTACAATGTCACTCCTTCTATAGATGGTGTGTTCGTCACTGATCCGTGATTCCCGCGTAAACATGGCGTACACGATCGCGGTCCCTCTACTGTGTCACTGTCACACTGTCTCGACTCGATACTATCGGTACTATCGATACCGTTCGAGAATCGTCACATCGTGGTCGATACAGATCGATTTATCTTTCAGATAGGAGATTTTCCTATACAGGGGGAAAGCTACTATTTGTTGGAATCTGCAGTGTCTGCTGATCAGTTTGATGTAAAGCATGACTGTCTAGGCCTTGCACAGTAGTCAGGATGCTCAAACCCTGAAGGAACCCTGAAGAAACCCTATGAAACCCTTAGATCTAGATCTAGATCTGCTGAACTAATCGTGGCCGTTGGATCATATGATGACCATCGGCAAGACACAGTGTGTAATAGTTCATCGGCCCATCGCAGACGTGTCACTGCAGTCGTTATGAACTCGACAGTGGCACGTCAGACTCTATTTAGTGAACTTTCACTTAGACTGCCCAATCAGTAATGATTGGGCGCTAAAGTTCGTGGCGTTTCAAGCTGCGAACTGCTATATCTTTTGAGAATGAAAGTTTACGCTCGCTTTTTGCAAATAACCCTGTACTGAATTCCAAAAGGTTATGGGCCCACTTACATTGTAAGTGAGGATCCATTTTTGTTTATCACGCAAATTTTCCGCTGCGCGTAAGAGAATTCACTATGGTCAAAGGGAGTAAGAGCTAAAGCCAAGCTGCGACACCGCCACCTCCTGGTGGCGCGCCAGAATATGAAGTGTCATATTCTGGCGAGTCGTCTTCGCGAGATGTTGCGCTGAGTAGTCAGCAGGAGCAAATCTCGGCGCTTACGGATATGGTGAAAGGTTTGAGTGCTCAGCTCTACGATATGCGCAGCCTTAATCACCCAGGTCTCAGCGCCACTCCTGTCCCTGAGGACAAACATCTCACTTCGTCGCCCGCTGGTGGGCGATGTCCTTTACCAGGTCTTTCTCATATGACCAAGGGGCTTTCCGCGGACTCGTACTTTTCTGGCAAGGAAACTGACCAGGAAGGAATTTGGGACGAGTTTTGTGCGAGAATTAAGCCTTCGTTGCGCCACCCTTCTCTTGCGCTACTGCTTTCGGAATCTACTCCGCTCCATATGGTGAGGGGGGATGAACTCTATCTTGAGGAAGCAAATCAACTGTTTTATGACTTCCTCTGCCGTGTTACCACTGGCACTGCGAACGCTGTCGTTCGCAGCTACGAACAACATTCTGACGGTCACGGAGCTTGGCTTGAGCTATCCAAATTGCGACGCAACACCAGCGTCGTCTACTTCATCACCCAAGTGGATAAGCTGCTGTCGCTACCGAATCAACTCTCGAGACTTGCCCCTCCTCTCTCAACGTTTTTGGAGTCGAAGGAGACTCTTCGGCGTATACGCGAGTACTCCGCGAACGCGCGCGTTACTCCTTCTGGCAAGCCTCTGTGTATGGAGACGGTTGAGACCATATTTTCTGCCATGGCTATTGTGCGACTGCACCCCGACTATATGCTCCTCAAGGCCAAATTCATGTCTGAGACCCTGCCGACCGCGAGTGTGCTGTCGGACCAAGTCACATCTCACTACGACACCATACTCGCCCCGCGTGCTGCCGTGACGCGCGCTGCCCTCGCAGTGAACCACACCGGCAACAATTCTGAATCTGAGGCTGCTGGCAAGGTCCCTTGCTCTATCTGTCACAGACGTGGCCACCCTTCTACAGACTGCTTCATCAAGAACGTCGAGAAGCGGGAGGCGTTCTTCGAGAAGGCTTCCCCCTCTACCAAGGCGGCAATTCTCAAGAAGGTTGCGCACTACGAGAGGCATGGTAAATTACCGAAGCCTGGTGAGCACCTTGGTGCTGCAGCTAGGCAATCTGAACTTCATCCTGGACTGGAAGAGGCTGGTGAGGTCCTTTTTGCCATTCGGGAGGCTGGTCCATCTGACTTACACCCTGGTCTGAGCGAGACCGGTGAAGATATATATGCCAGTTATTTCGGCTCTGGGCTATTGGAATCTGGTAATTCTAGCATCTCTGGCTCGCTGACCCTTTGCCCGGCCTCGGGCCAGCTATCGACGTATCAGGACTCCGAACTGGTGGAGTCATCATTACTGGACGGTGCACAATCTGCCCTGAGCTCAGGGTCAGCTGGGGCTGGTTATCTCAACATCTCTGGGTCGCTGCCTTCCAGTTCGACCCCGTGCGAGCCCTGGATATCTGGTCGGGGCTCTGTACCTGTGGAGTCCCAGTCCTCTGTGTTCCCGGTATGCCATTACTACTCTGTCCTGACGGAGGTGGGCGAACCTGAGGTTGTTATATCCCACACTGCTGGCGAGGAGGAGAAGCACTCTGATACTGGTGAGACTTTATTTGCTCTCCGTGAGAGTGGGCAATCTGACTTATACCCTGGCCTGGAGGACACCGGTAAGGCTTTATTTGCTCTCAGTGAGGGAGGGCGGTCTGGTAAATCTGCCTTTGTGGACCCTCCATCCTCTGGACTCGCCCTCTCCAACAATTATTCAGTGCTGGACAGAGTGTTGGCGGTGCCTACTGATGCTACTGCTCGCTGTGCTAAGGTGGCCGGGGGGGTGGTGGATCCTGACCTGCGAGTTGCGCCCCGCTCCACTATGGACAAGAGCGCTGTTCTGGATTGTGGCGCCACCAAGCACATCTTCGACTCTATGCAGGTGTTCACCGAGGATGATGTTGGTGACAACTTTGATAACTCCATCCCCGATCTGGACTCGGGCTCCAACTCGCATGAGGATGATGATCCCGAGGCTTGTCAGGTTGGACTATCTGGACATCCTGAGCTTTATCCTGGACTACGAGTGGATATCTTGACAACCTACCCCCTGATGATCAAATGAAGATTGAAGGGGCACCATCCCCACAAACTGGAGCTGAAGGGGCACCATCCCCATATCACTGGAACTGAAGACTGAAGGGGGCACCATCCCCATAAACTGGAGCTGGAGGGGCGCCATCCCAAGAACTGGGCATTGCTGACTGAAGGGGCACCATTCCCAAGAACTGGCAGTAGGACAACTAGACAGTCACCCTTTAGAAGGGGTGTTGGAATCTGCAGTGTCTGCTGATCAGTTTGATGTAAAGCATGACTGTCTAGGCCTTGCACAGTAGTCAGGATGCTCAAACCCTGAAGGAACCCTGAAGAAACCCTATGAAACCCTTAGATCTAGATCTAGATCTGCTGAACTAATCGTGGCCGTTGGATCATATGATGACCATCGGCAAGACACAGTGTGTAATAGTTCATCGGCCCATCGCAGACGTGTCACTGCAGTCGTTATGAACTCGACACTGGCACGTCAGACTCTATTTAGTGAACTTTCACTTAGACACACTTAGACTTTCACAGTAATGATTGGGCGCTAAAGTTCGTGGCGTTTCAAGCTGCGAACTGCTATATCTTTTGAGAATGAAAGTTTACGCTCGCTTTTTGCAAATAACCCTGTACTGAATTCCAAAACTATTCCCGTTTTCCTAAAGGGCCGTGCTGTGACCCGAGCTGTGAAAGGGATGGCGACCATCCAGGCGGAGCTGGCGGTGGAGGACGAGAACATCGAGACTCGGCGGACTTGGCTGCCGGCGGGACACGTACGATGTGTACACCAAGCGGCGCTGAGATTGACGCCGAGGTCGTCGGAGGATTTGCTGCTGCTACAAGCCTTTGCCTACGCAGTCATTGCCTTTGTGACCTTCGGCAGACCGGACACAGGGACGTCGTTATCACGACAGCACGTGCAATGTGGTAGTGACTTTTCTGTGGTGCTGCTCAAGGAGAAAGGACGACGGCACCTCCGGACGAAGAGGCGCTTGTGCATCCCCTGGAGGGGTGTTGCTCGGCTGCGGGAGCTGGTATTGCACTGGCAACAGCACCGAGATGCAGCTTGGAGCAAATCTACGAGGACTCAGCCTGACTCCTACTGGCTCCTACCCGAGGACCCGAAGAACATCAAGGCTTCGGGCGCAAATGACTGGATCAGCCAGGCTCTCAGTGAGCTGGGCTTGAGACCCCCGGAAGGAGGTCATTTTTCTGCACACAGCACTCGGAAAGGTGCAACTATGTGTGCTTGAGCCGTGGGTGTGGCAATGGAGAAGGTGTGCTTCTTTGGAGGCTGGTCACAGTTCTCTTCGGCAGTGCAGCAATACATCGACCCGACGCTCTGAGGGACGCAGACATGAACTACTACTTCGAGTGGTTGACATGGTCACAGTGACGGAGATCAGATTTTCTTTGTGTCCCTCACAGTTTTCATCTCTGGTTTCATGGCAAATGAGGATTCGAGCAAAAGAGAAATGTTCAAATTGGAGTGCAACGGAATTTTTGTGGTTTCAGACTTTCGTAATCCGTTACTCCCAACACAGTAGAGCCGAATGACGGATGTAGCTCCATGACTCAAACAGGATGTATAAGTAGACACGAACCGACACTCCTGTCAGCTCTGTTCCTTTTGCTCTTCCCACCGCTCCCGACCCAGAGGACTCTTTTCCTTTTGGTGACTTGCACGGACAGTCTGGACATATCATCAAAATCAGAATTTAGAAAGCATTGTAATGCACAAAATGCATTTAAAACACTTTACAAAATCATTTTAATGAAATGTATTCCAGTGCCTGCCTTTTGCAAATGAGGATTCGAGCAAAAGAGAAATGTACATAACAATATGTGTGTGAATGGGTTTGGACTTTTCCATGGTGACAGTATTCATGAAACAGTACGCGCAGGAAAAGCTCTGCAGTCGTACTGTACCCTGCTCAAAGGATCTAATCATTTCACACACTGTTAGTGGATGGCCGGCGTCCACCAACCACCAGCGCTGGAGTCCTAGCCACGGGTACCCTAAGTTTGGCTGTGGGGTTCCAGCTTGCCCGGACTTCCTAATACATCCGAGAGTCTTGGAGGTGCCCCTGCCAGGCCCGCAGGAGACGCCTGGGGGAGCTGGAACGTCGCAAACGTTCGTCTTACGTTCCAGAGGACCTGGACAATCCTTTCCCGAGCAGGCCAAAAAACCTGGACTCAGGGATGCCCCAACTCTTCGCGATGTACGAAGACAAGTCCTACGACTCCCTTTCAAAGAAGACTGCGTCTTCAATGAAGTACGAGTACGTCGTGCTGGCTCCTGCCCTCTCGTTTTTTCACAACTTCCTCAAGTACATGTCACAGACGGTCACCGGCTTGAGTCCGACGATCTGAACGACAGACTGGTGAGGTTGGAGAACTCCATCCACGGGGTTTACACCCTGCTGTGCAACCGTTTCACGGTGTTGCAGCTGCGTGCGAGCCTTGACGGTGAGGGGGCGAGCAAAGCAGACGCCGAATCCCTGCGCGCAAAGCTCAAATTCGTCGAGGATTGTGTCTACCATCCAGGGCACCGAAGGTCTCGTCACCGACTCCCTCCTGAAGGAGTACCTTGACGAGTTTGACAAGGGCAAGAACAAGGCTGCGATGTACGCAAACATGAAGCACGCGGCCTTGGTGGAGACGGGTAACACTCGTGGTGGGGGGCGTGGCGCTGGCGCTGGCTGGCGTGACGAGAAGAAGGAGCAAAGTCCCGCTGGCGGAAAGGGCAAGGGTAAAGATCGCGGCAATCCAACGGGCAACACCGGGGCTGATGCCTAGGGATGTGCGTGGCAACCCGCTGTCCGGCGGCTGCGCCTCTTGGCGCCGGACAGAAATTCTTCACGATTCAAGAAGAAGTGAGGAGGAGAAGAGGGGCGGGCGCCAATGCGGAGGTCCTGCAGTGGATCTCCAGGGGAGCCAAGATGCGTTGGCTTCGACAACCTCCCCCACGGTTCGACCATGGTGTGTCGCTACTCGACACGACTCCTTTGCAGCAGATCTGGCTGGACAAGGAGATCGAGAGGGCGCTGGGGACCGGGGCTTGCAAGAGAGCATCCCGGAGGCAGCACATGTCTCGTGTGTTCTTGGTGAAGAAGCCGGGCGTGAACAAGTGGCGCGTGGTGGACTTCCGATTCTGGCTGAACAGTTTCTCTGTGAAGTCAAAGGTGAAAATGAAGACGCTGACAAAAACTGCACAGGCTGGCAGAACCGGGCGATTGGTGCTTCAGCTTCGATCTCCAGGACGGCTACTACGCCGTTGGAATAGATCCCGACTTCCAGAAGTACATAGTCAGATTCAATATCAAGCTGACCAGTGACACGTTGGCACAGTAGGGGACAGTGACGTTTCGAAAAGCCTGTGGCAATGTATATAATGGCCACGAGCTGTCAGGGCCACAGCTCTGTTCCTTTTGCTGTTTCCCTCCGCTCCCATCCCAGCTGACTCTGTAAGCCTTTTGGGGTAAGTCTAGCCGATAACATAGACAGTGCCGGCAGACTCTGAACTTTCACTAAAATGTGATTCATGCAACCAGTAAGCTGGTGGACATGAACTTTATTAAAAGTATACAACAGTGTAGCCTGTTGGCAATTCGTGTATGTTGTAGCAAAGAGGGGTCATTGCAGGTACGGAGGGTCCACAAGCGGCCAAAGTTAGAGTTGTATTGTATAGAAAACTGCAAAAAAACACTTGAGGTATGCGTTCATAGAATGCGAACCGCTATAGGTATTCACGTTCTGAAAAGTGCGTATTTCTTTTCAGCTCAATTGCAGTTCGATGCAACAAACCCTAAAACTCGAACCGAAATTTTGAAGTCGTGACATCGATCGCAAAACGATGACGAAAGCGTTACTTCCGTTTTGCGATCGATGTCATCGATCCAATTCTTCGATTCGAGTACTCGGGTTTTTTGCGACGAACTGGAATTGAGCTGAAAAAAAATACGCAATTTTCAGATCGTGAATACCTGTGACAGTTCGCATGCTACGAACCCAAACCCAAACCCTAACTTGTTTTTGGCCGAAACGTAACGTTTGTGGACCCTCCGTACCTGCAATGACCCAGAGGAAATGTATGAAATTGTATTGAAATATTGCATCAAAGCTTGGTCAGCTCGAGGGATGGTGATCATAAAACAATTATAATACAAGTTTCTACCAAGAGGGGTGAACCTTTTCCAAAGAATACCAATAACGTGCTGAGGTAAAGCCAGCTTACTAAAATCTGCCTGAGGAGCACACACAGTTTTGCATATACTCAGCTTCCCGATGATTGGCTCCAAAAACAACCTCCCTACCTGTAACTCGCACATAAAGTGCTTCATTCTGTAACTATCTTGAAGCATTATACCATCGAGTAATACATATCATTGCACTCGCCGGCTCTAGTAACACACTGTATCGTGCTGGAAATGCCTAAACAAAGGCATGTTGTACACGATCAAGAATATGATGCATATTCATTATGAGTCACCGTTCCGATTTTTCGATTGCCTTCGAAGGTGTGAGTGCCATTTTTGCCAACTTTTTAAAGGTGTGTTGAACGTCACCTACCTCAATATAAACAAGCATCGGCAACACATCTGATTCTGGCCCACAGTCTGCTTTACAACCAAATCTGCTTCAGGAGATCCCCAATGTTCACCTTAGATTAATTGCCAAAAGTGACTTGAGCAATAAATATTTATCTAACCATTTCTACTGAGACCGGTGCAGCATATCATACTACACCAACCGTGGTCTTGAAAGCACAAAATGGTTTGCCACCTCTTGAGACCATTTTGCCAAAGTTCGGAAGCTACAGAGGAACAAATAGAGGACCAAGTTGCTTGTGTGCACGGTAGGACCTCTTAGTATTGCTTTGCTTGATTCGCATCATGTATGCCAAACAAGAGCTCTGCCAACATCATAATAGTTAGTGACCTCGGAACTATAACTTTAACTGGCCGCTGCACTTACCTTCCGAAGCTTGGCACTTCCGTCGGTGATTGGCAGACGCCATCGCCACAAATGGGTTCAGTCCAAATATAGAAGACCTGTCGCCCAGTGACCTCACATACACAATTTATTCATTGAAACACTTGGTTTATGCCTTACAGGCATCGCGCCCGACAAGCAGTCTGAACGAGAAACGGCCAGGAAACGTGTTAGTATCCCGGCGTCACGGTGAGAACACTGCAAGCATACATTGCAAAACTAGATAGACTTCGGTGCATTTCTAGATCGTCTGAGAGTTCTTTTTTTCAATACTGCATTTTGCATAATACTAATTAACATTTGGTCTAGTAAGGGGGCCTCAGGCATGTAGCCCAAGCACTCATCACCTGAGTCTTCAGCCAAGTCAGGAAATACACTGTGGTGGGAACGCTCTGCTGTGGAGGAACAACTGAGTTCGTGATCGATGAAACCATCTGTGCAAGAGTGGTTCCATCTCACCTCAAATCTTAGTACTGCTTTATGCGAAGACTCCTTAGCGAGGGATTCTACATTGCTCTGAACTTACGCGGAGTCTCAAGTTACCCAGATTTATGTTGTGTAAGCTATCAACTGCTTAAACCCCAAATAGAAAGAAGTTGCGTCTTTAAAGCTTTATTGAATGATAATTGGTCTCAACACAAGCCACGTTTGCAGCTTGAACATTGACACGATGTTTTGGAGTGCTGGCAGCTATCACAACAAAAGTTTATCAGCTATATTGTCTGTAAGTCAAACGGTCTATGAAGTGAGATAGATACGTAGTGTGTCGAAGAGAATTGCTGACAATATAAAAACACGCACCAATATGAAAAAGTAAAACGATATCTGGCAATGTCAGGCAACTCAAGTTACACTCGAATTAAAGGGTTGCTGCAAGCAAGGCGAACCTCATAAGCATCGAGTTGCCGAAACTGAATGCCGATAACGAAAAGATAGAACGCAAAGAGGCACAGCTGCAACGCCAGATTGATGTAGCGATTCCTACGCGCGATTCCGCAGCAGAAAATTTAGCAAGATACTCCAAACGTCTCGTCGTCAAGTATGCTGCCGGTGAGACTGCGTTGATAACTAGTATCTCGCCGTACGCTTAGCATGATTAATGGTTGTATGAAACTCGCCTGGCACAATCAAGTTTTGACTTTGCACGTAAGTTGGCGTTCGCGGTATTATGTGTTCAGACTCGCATTCATACCGCTAATTTGATACAAGATTTCGCGGCGGCAAAGACGCCTTGCCCCAGGCGATCAAAACTAGAGATCGTGTGACGTAAAATGCGACCTTACCTGCTTGTGATATCCGCTTGTAAGATATCCAAAATGTGTCCGACTTGACACAAGCGAGATTGCTCTTTCTGATAAGTTTGTTGGGCTCGCAATTGCTTTCTCGAAACCTCTGGGGAATCAAACGCAACAAACGGGAGATGGCGCGCACGTGTGAGCGCCTGTTATGGCAATGCGTTCGCTGTGAATCTCTCCAAGAACCAGCTTATCAGCTGCATGTTTTTTAGATCAGCCCGATACGCCCGAAATGATGAATCAAAATTTCATGATGTTGAAGTTTTCTAGGGCATGCGAACCTGAATTATCCTCTGTATCAATTGAGTCTGTAGTGGGAAAACTTCGCCCAAACTCATTTGCAACTTGGTGACTCTTTCCATCACGACGTCCGGGAAAAGCGCGTTCACTACCGGCTTGATTGCGACCGAATTTGGATACGGTCGTTGAGACCGCTTGCCGCCTTGCCCGACCCATAACTATACATTCGAGAGATGTGTAAAAGCTAAATCTTTAAAGAACTACAAGAGGTAGTTATAGAAGGCACGTCAGACTACATGCTCTGGACTGTGCCGGAGGCGCAGTCCAGAGCATGTAGTCTGACGTGCCGTCTATAACTAGCTTGTCGCTGGCACGTCTTCGACTCATCACTCGATTGATCGTAGGGCAGTCCTGCTCTCAGAGCTCAAATGGCACTTTTTGCCACGTCACTTTAGTAGGTTCCACGTCACTGTTGTAGTTTTCATGCCTGCTGTCGCTTTTGCACAATGCTCTCGCTGCTGTATTTCAGAATTCAATTATTACATTTTTTATAATTTATACAAACGGTTAACGTTATATTCCAGCGTTTCCCCCATTACGACCGTATTACATCGTTTCCCCCATTACGACCGTGGTTTATATATTCACCGCTACCCATTTCGTTTTTGCAATTTGGTTTTGCAATTTGGTTTTGCAATTTGGTTCAGGTCACTGTCATTTCATTCATTGTCATGATGATGATGATGGTCGTGACCGTCATCGTCATCGTCATCGATCGTCAAGCGTCATCGTCATCGTCATCGTCATTCCGTGGGCGCTCGGGGGTCATGCATTCGGTCGGCGATCGCGATCGGTCGGCGGTCACGTCATCGTCATTCGACCCGAATCGTACGGGCGGTCATGCATTCGGTCGGCGATCGCGATCGGTCGACTGTCACGTCATCGTCATTCGACCCGATTTGGTCGGCGGTCATGTCATTCGGTCATGTCGAGTCGCGCGTCCCGCGATTGTATTATTATTGTTATTTTGTTATTTTATTTTCCATAATTTGAAATTCGGCGATTTTTGAATTCTGTCGCCATAATTCAAATTATGACCATTGATTTTGAATCGATTTCATCCTACCCGTGGATTCTACCCAATCGATCGAAATTCGGCCCTATACATTTGACCAAATTCCTGGACGTTCCTCATTTTACCACAATTGCAAAATTTCAGAATGAAGCGCACACATCACCTCAATGGATCGGACAATCTTCAGGCGAGGAGGCAGCGGGCCTGTCTGGCACACGATCACGTTCCCCGACAGAAGCAGCGGTTTGTTCCTGTGCCCCACACTGGTGCGATTGTACCCTACGACCCCAAACCTGCAGATAACGCTGTCGCTGTAGGAGGGTTTACCTCGTTCATTGCCGATATGAGGAGCTTAGTCGCTGCCGAGTCCAATAAAGAAAAAAAGAATACGGACAAGAACACCAAAACGGCGTCCAATTCTTTTTCAAGATTTGTTAGTCGAAAGGGCATGGGCGACAACATGAAGCTCAACGACTACAAATTGAGACCCACCACCCGCGACGAGCCCTCCGCGCCAGATATGCTCATGGCCTGGCTCCTTGACGATGCCACCATCACCCAAAAGCACAACTCCAAGGAAAAATTAAAAGCATCGACGTTGTACAACTATTTCTGCGCCCTCAACCGCGAATGGAACAAGGTCGAGAAGGAAACCAAACGTGATCAGGTCCGCGTTCGCTTTTTTCGCGTTTTCCCCGTTTTCCCCATTCTCCGTCCCATCCTGCATTACCCAAATTCCAACAGCTCCACTAACTTCGCTTTTCAACTTTTTCAGGAAGATTACACTGGCGATGTTTGCTTTTTTCCCACTTGGCTTGGTCCTACGCCAAAGATGCCCTCAACATGCGGCTTCCAGAGCTCCCAGGCACCGTCGAGCACTACCGTATCCCCACGCGCAAGGAGCCAGCGCAGATCTTCAATTGCGACTTTTTCAAACGCGAGGACTTGTACACCTTTCTCCTCAAGTTCGCCTTCACTTTAATGTGTGAAATCTGGCCTCGTGGCGGCGAAGAGCTTCGGTCTACCACTTTCGACCATTTCGAGTTGAAGGACGCCGGCATGCCATACAACGGCGAAGACGAACCTGGCGAGCGCATTGATTTCGACCCGAACCTCCTCAAGCAAAAAACTCGTGCTGGCGATTTATCCGACTTCAAAAAAGTTTTTAAGATTGTCACCATCTTTCCGAACAAGTCCAACCCTCAATTCTGCTTCGTTCGACTGTTCAAGGAGCTCGTGGATATCCGCACCCGCTTGAACTTCCACACCAAGTCCCTGCTTCTCTACATCCAACAGGACAAGAAATCTGGTCAGTGGTCTTTTGTCGACAGACCCATTCAGATTGACGTCGCGAAAACACTTTTTCAACGAATCTGCTTCGAAGCTGGACTGCCCGACTACGCGGAGTTCAAGAACCACGGTGTCCGCGCTTGGATGATCACTGAGGCCCTCGCCGCTGGCACTCAGGAGCACGCCGTGAAGGATCGCAGCCGTCACACGTCTAATACCGCTGTCCAGGCCTACAAAAACGCCTCCACCATCGAGCAGGCTGCTCTTGGTTCCGTTATGCACAACCGGACATGCGGGATGAGCACCACTATCGACGCCGCCCGCCAGAGCCTCTGCGACAATTTCGAGAATCAGCCCCCCCCGAACATGCAACTCCAAAAGCCCGTTCGCCATATTTCTGAACGTTTCCCTGACTTTGACGATCGCCGACATTTCGGTCAGGACTTGCCCCCCAACGTCTGGCCGTACGCATGCGCGCAATTCGATCCCCGTCAACATGCCGGTCAGCCGCCAGCCGGTCCCCCTGACCAGGGTCCCCCTGAATTCATTCTTCCGCAACCAATTCCTCACCATTTTCCACCTCCGCTTCCGCCTGCACCTCACCACTACCCCATTCCCCATCCCGCCGGCCATTTCCCCGTCGCCCCGCTTCCCCCACCCGCGCCAGAATGGAATTTTCAGCCCGAAGACATGATGGTTCCCAACGCTCCCCAAATGCAGAATTGGAACGTTGGCAACAACGCTGTCATCAACGTCCATTATCACCATGGCCCCACCATCTCTCACATTTCTTCAAACGACCGCCACGTCTACAATTACTCCAACGCGCGCGAAGCCATGCAGGAGACTGGCTGGGCTGAGATGTCCCCTGAAGATTGGAACGACTTCTGCGAGTAGAATTAGCTTCAATTACAAAACATTAGCTTCGCTCACATAGCCAGATAGCCTGTAGTAGACTGTTCGCTCTGCTAAACCCTAACTGCAGTGACCATAGCTTTCGCTCTTCGCTCTTGCCTCGGAAACCCTAAAATCTAGAGATGGAAGTTGCGATCTTACACCCGATGGTAAATATTTTATTTTTAATGTTCATGTCGCCCTGCCTTGCCTGTCTGACTGTTCTGCCTGATGTCTCGCTCGATCACTGCTCGTGACAGTCATGTCACCACGGGGTATAATGTACAGTTGGACATATACAAGTACACCTGGACTTGTAGAAGTACACCTGGACTTATACTCATGTGGAGCAGTGTGACAGTGACACATCAGACAGTTCATCAGACAGCTAAGATAATACGACTTTTGTAATTGTACAAATGGCAAAACACCATTGGTTGTCGATGACGTGCCAGCGACAACTTCCTTTCTGCAAGTGGAAGGTCACGGAAGGCGGTTCAACCTGATGGATGACGCTTGACGTCGCATTTTTTGGCGAGGCCTTCGACCGCACACTTCTCCAGAACTACGACATTCTCGATTCTGGCAGATTGATTCCGATTTACTGTGACGTGACGGTCAAAATCCCCGCATACTTATACGAAATCTAAATGTAAAATATGGAATCAATCTGCTGTAGAACGTCGTAGTTCTGGAGAAGTGTGCGACGATTGTCCAGTTTTGTCATATCGAAATAGCCAATAAGAACGCGCTAACTCAAAGATGCCCTTGCTGATATGTTGAATGATAAGTTAATAACACATATGTACCTGTGCACGTGACTCGTACCCATTGGTTGTCGATGACGTGTGATCTGACAAGAGGTAGTTATAGCTGCCACGTCAGACTATATGCTCGGACTGTGCCGATGGCAAATCACCATTGGTTGTCGATGACGAGCGAGCGACAAGAGGTAGTTATAGCTGCCACGTCAGACTATATGCTCTGGACTGTGCCGGAGTCCAGAGCATATACGTCTGACGTGGCAGCTATAACTAGCTTGTCGCTCGCTCGTCTTCGACTGATCCTACGGTCGCACTGCTCGCTCAGACCCGAATGCTATTTCTTGCCACGTCACTATCATAACTTTTGAGCTCTGTTTCCAAATCCTTGATGCTGTTCGACATTTTGCTCTCCCGAAATTTGGAAACGAAGCGACAGCCCGCGACCAGGGCTCTATATCGGTTTGGTTTTTTGGTATCGATACTTCATACTATCCGATATCCGAAAAATGGTATCGATAATCGGCACAATCGATAAATAATCGATTATTTGGGCATTTATATGTAATTTGTTATAAATAAAATATGGAACATCAAAACCTGCACAATCGATAGTTTGATATTGCAATCCGATAATCGGCGATAAATACGATATATCGATAGTATCGGTTATCGGAAATATCGATATAGAGCCTTGC
>LGRX02012387.1:26370-58986 GCA_001247695.2 Cymbomonas tetramitiformis
CGACAGCCCGCGACAGCCGATTCAGTCGCGTTTTTTGCGCGGTTCGGCACGATTGTTCTCTTTTGGCGACCTTTCGCATGAATCGGCTCCCATAAGCTTCCCTTGTGCGAAGGTGGGATAAGGCGAATGGCGTTCCCACGGTGGCAGGGGCGGGGTTGGGGAGGGAACAACATCCTTCCTACCTGACGCTTTTTGGCAGGGCCCTTACAACGACGATCGCTCTTAATTGGAAGATGCGCTCTGAATTGGAAGATTTTTTGAAGGTCATTGTTTTGATGTTTTTTACATTATTTTAAACATATCATGCCCAAAAAATAGGGTGGTTATAATTTTGGAAGTTTTTCTCATCGTACGAGGCGGGGTTTTCAGAATTCTTACGCGTGACTCTTAGGCATATTGAGGAGTGTTCCAAAAATCCACATATGGTATTAGATCGAGATTAAAGGTTATAAAATGGAAGTAAAAAGGGGAAAATATGTACCTATTTATCGTATGTTTGATATTTTTAATAGATAGTTTGAAACACATATAGGGTAGAATATTCTATATATCCGTGTTTTAATACTATCGCTGTACGCAAAAATATGAGGCTGAAACGGTGATAATATGTCTGTAAAGATATCACATATGAGAGTCTGAGAGTCTAAGTAGCTTATGCTACGTGCGCTGTGTAAGTCTGTACGAGTACGGCTACGGTGATGCTCGAGTACTCTAACACGTGGCTCGCAGTCACTATCGTTGTGACTCGCGGTCTCTGTCGCTATGACTCGCGGTCTCGAGCCGAATAATAATGCAGTCATCTGTCACATGCATCGAGGAATGTCATACAGGGGGCAGTACGGTATATCTAGTCCCCCGTGACACCACCACATTATGTGGATGTGTGTGGCAGTGGCATGATAATGTCAGACAAGCAATATATCATAATACTCAGAAACGGAGCCAGCAGAGAATAGCATATCAGGCATTTGCATTGGCAAGAACTGGTCCTACTGGTGCCTCCGGGTCTTTAGAAATAGACATGCTCGCAGAGGCCCACCTTCCCTCGCCTCGGGTCACCCTATCAAGTTCTGCCGCTGCAGTGATGCTAATACAATCTGATCCTGTCGTTGATGTTGTTGTAGTTGTTGCTGCTGGGCATGCAGCTGCTGTGCTTCAGCTGCTCGTAGCTTCTCAACCAGCTTAACACGCCGGTCCTTAATATCCAATAGGCGGGCAGTGAACTTGTCAATAATGGGAACCCCGTGTTTGGTGATAGGAAGGGCTTTTGTGAAAATGTCAGACTGATTGTCATCAGTCGGAATCCAGACCGGTGTAAACTTCCTGAGGGGCCCCTGACACCAGTTCCTAACCGCGTGGTACCGAACCGCAATGTGTTTGAGCTTAGAAGAGAGTGCCCGCTGAGTGACCAAAGTCTGAACTGCTGAGTTATCTACATTGATGGTGATGGGCTCAGCTGAGGGAAAGAACTCTGTCAGTGTGTTATAGATGGCCAGGGCGGAGGTGCAGGCTTCTGACATGGCAACATACTCTGCCTCTGTAGAGTGAAGGGCAGTGCATGACTTCTGCTTCTTTGACCACCAGTCAATGAGCATACCGTGAAAGTAGAGACAGTAGCCGGAAACTGAGTTCCGTGTGGCAGTGTCTCCTGCATGGTCTGAGTCACAGAACGCGGTGAGCTGGGGTGCTGCAGGGTCAATAGCCATAGCAAGTGTGTAGTCCCTGGTGGAATAGGCATAGTGTAGGATCCGTTTGGCAGCGGTGAGGGCTTCAACTGTGGGCTGGTGGCAGAACTGAGCCAGATATGTGACGTGGTAATATATGTCGGGTCTGACTGTCCTGGCTAACCAGAGCAGAGAGTAGATCAAGGATCTGAGGGGTGTCTCAATGGACCTGTCAATGGTATCAGGTGGGGGAATGGGGAGGGAGAGACCCTCTGTCATCGGTGATCGAGGTGGCTGCTTATCCGTGTCTATGCTGAACTTAGCACACAGATCTGTGATGCTCCGCTCGTGTGAAAGCTCAATCCTGGTCGGGTATGACTCTCCTGTAGGAAGTGTCTCAGTCTGAACATCAACTCTGAGCTGGAGGAACTGGTTGAGGACACCAGAGTAGGTGGCCTGAAATGTGGACATGATGTCAGTGTGAAAGCGGGCTCTGGACAGCTCATCGGCACAAGCCACAATGAAGTCATCAACATAGATGAGGACTATGAAGAGCTGAGTGTCAATCCAGCCGATGTATAGGCACTCGTCATATGTGGACTAGCTGAGTGTAGGGTAGCGGTCTGTCATGAATCTGTGTGCGGTCTCTGACCAGAGTCTGCCTGAGGTCCGATGTCCGTAGAGTGCCTTCTTCATATAGGCACCTACATATCCTTTGGGATGAATGTACCCCTTCGGAAACCTGACATAGTACCGCTCATCCTCAGGTATTAGAGCCTGGAGGAAAGCCTGAGAGACATCATAGTGGTATGGCATGAGTCTGTGTTTCAGGCAGAGCGCTAGTAGGAGTCTGAAGGTGGTGAGCTGAGGTGTAGGGGCAAAGGTCTCCGCCTCGGTAGCGGGTCATTTTTGTCGCAGCTCGCGACGAAAATGATAAAATGGTCATTTTTGTCGTAAAAATTTAGGAAAATTTTAAGAAAATTTTTCTTACCCGTGGTGAACAACACAGGTCGATAACGGGTATATTGTTTCACACAGGAATTTGACACAGTTTAAACATGGCCTATTATTGCAATATCTAGGCACATTCAATGCATGGACACTGAAGGATGCAAGCAGGATTGTGCTATACTCTAACATATAATATTATTACAATATTAAAGCATGTAAATGGAACGAGACAGCAAACAAAAACTACGTATCGATCAATCAATTAAAACAGTTCATCTATCCTAAAGTAAGCAATAGCAGTCTTGGAAATCGGCAGAGTTGCCTACAGCTCCTTCCAGTGCTACAGACGGCCAAAAATCGCAGAGTTCCTGCAGGCACAGATCTGTAAATAAGTACAATTTAGGATAGTCAAAACAATAGCATGCACATCGTAACAGCAACGCACGAAAATAAAAAAAGACAGCAATGTTGACGCCGAAAACGCATGCTAACCTGCAAAAAAACAGCGCGCCAGTCAGCAGAGGTGTTGGGAATCGAACCCAACCCGATAGGCAAGATGCCCAACGGGCTCCAAGCACTCCCAGCGTAAAAACAAACTCCGGAAAGGGAGGCAATGCGTCAGTCACCGACAGCGCACGAGATTCTGCAAATAACTGCACGCTAAAGAGCAGAGATGGGAGTCGGCGTGCAAGATTCCCGGCGGACGGAATTCAAGCACTGCCAACGAAATCAAACCGAAATGCTAAAAGGGAGCTAGCAGCCAAGTTTTCTGTTGCCTCCGTTCAACGCACTAGATCCTGCAAAAAGAACAGCGCGCTATACAAGGCATGCGTGTTGGGGACAAGAAAAATGTCTAGGGGCTCCAAGGGCGCAATCCCAGCGCAGAAACAAAGTACAAAAAAGGGCGGAGTAAACAACACTGTAGGGAACAGTGCGCTAGTCAGAAACTAAAATAGTCAAACAAAAAAAACAAACGAAGAACATCAATACGCCGCGGAGGTCGGTTGGTCGTTGTCGGCGCCTGGTAATTACAATACAGGTTGTCGGTCGCTTAAGATTAAAGGATACTGTAGTTGTTCAAGATGTGGTGACGGTGACCTTGGGAAGATGGGACCGTGACGCGGACTGTGACGCGGACACGCGGTCGGAAAACAGTCGACTGGACTCTGGAGGGCTGCTGTACTGGATCTTCTACATCCTAGATCCTTGCGACAGTCTTGCGACACTTCTTGTGACAGCCCCAAGATTCGATTTCCGATGCGGATTTCTGATCGATCGAGCGGATTTCTGTATTTTTACTGATCGGGCGGTCTGTCGACGGTTAGATCGTTCGGTCGACAAACAGTCGACTGGAGGGCTGCTGTATCTTCGACATCCTAGCGACACAAACTAGATTCGGTTTCCGATGCGGATTTCATTTTTTTCTGATCGAGCGGTCGTTCGACGGTTTGATCCGTCGGTAAGTAAACAGTCGACGGAGGGCTGCTGTATCTTCTACATGCTTGCGACAAAATTTAGATTCGGTTTCCGAGTCAGATTTCATTTTGACTGATCTAGCGGTCGGTCGAAGGTCCGATCCGTCGGTTGACAGACAGTTGCGACAACCTGAAGTTTAAAATTTTGGATGGCGAAAATTTTTGGGGCACCTTGACACTGTTCGAACGACGATGTCGAATTCATGTCTCCATTTATTTTCTGAAAACCTGCTTTACCCCTTTAAGGGAACGAACCGAATTCACTGTTTTTTTGAGAAGATTCTGTGCGGTGGTCTCGCGACAAAAGAATATTCTGCGACAGCGACAAAAATGACCAGTGGTGCGACAAAAAGGACCAGGTACCCTCCGCCTCCTCATAGAAGGTACGGTCCATGTCTCCTCTGGTGGTGCATCTGGCCTTGAACTTGTCAAGGGAGCCGTCTGTCAGCTTCTTGAGCTTAAAGACAAACTTACTGGGGAGGACGGTGGAGCCTGGAGGGAAGGCGGTGACTGGATCGGCCCTGTCTGGCTAAAGTATGCCGTCAATCTCTGAACTGAATGGCTTTGTGCCACTGTCTCCAATTAGGGCTGAGCCGAGCCTGTCTGTATGTGGCAGGGTCTGGCTCGTCCATGAAGGCATCACTCGGGAAGTCTGCGGGGTCCGAGTCTGCATCCCTGAGGGCAAGGAGCATGGCCTTCTGGTCTGGGGAGATGATGACAGCATCGGTGTCTGCATACTGGGTGGAGTGTGAGTCAGCAGAGTCGAAGTACACCTGGTATCTGTGCTGGACCTGAGGCTTATGGTCTACAGACACGATGACTGCAGGGTGATACTTCTGTCGGTCAGCTGGCTTAGCCGAGCACATAGCAAAACACGGGTAAAAGACATTAGGTGCCCCATGTTTGTGTCTGTGCTTGAGAAAGCTGATGAGAGTGGCATAGTGGCTTTTGGCCAGCTGGAGATAGTGTATGAGCTTTACCCAGACTGGATGTCTGAGTTTAGCACACTGGACCTTGACATAGGCAAAGGTCTCTGACTCGTGGGTGCTGCATGCAAGCTCGAGGATGTCGGGGGAGGAGAGGGCTGTGGGGCGTCGGATGGGGTACAGCTTCTTTGTGAAGATAGCTGTGGAGGCGGGATCAACCAGAGTGTTGTGTGTGTTGGCAAGTGTCTTAGCCATGAGAGCAGGGTCAGTGACAAACGTAGGCCTAGAGAGAGCCTTGAGTTTCCCTTTCACTGTGTCAAGGCATAGATAGTTGCCAGGTGTGAGATTCCCGACATAGCGGTAGGGCTTGCTCTTAGGCTGCAGCTTAGCCGAAGTGTCAGCTTTAGCTCCTGCCTTAGAGCGCTGTGCGGGGTCCTGCCAGACATTGCACTCGGACCAGAAGGGCCGGAGCTCGGTGTAGTCGAAGTGACGGCCAGTGTATCTGAGATGAGGTGTGTCCATCCCAATGTGCTTGTTAGGCATGACATTGAGGACTGTGTTAATGGCATGGAGTGCAGCAAGAGGCCACGTGTACAGCGGGGCATCATATGTGCGCATGGTGCTGTTCATGATCTTCTGCATGTCTCTCCAGAGCACCTCAATCTGAGCCTGGAACTCGTGCATGTATGGCGGACCGGTCTCATGACGCATGCGGTACTGTCGGAGGAGTGTCTTCATCTCCTCCGATGTGTACTCTGTGGCACAGTCTGTGTGGAAAGTGATGGTCTCTGGTGTGAAGCCGTGGGACTGAATGTCATCAAGGACAGTCTGGAGGTGGAAGTGTTGGCCTCCCTTAGAAGGTGAGGCATATCCGAAGGCCTTTTTAGTGACGGGGCACTTAAAGGCACTGATGAAGACTGACTCGTCGTAGCCAGGGGGTTTGCATGGGCCCCAAATGTCAGCAAATATGTGCTGAAATGGCTTGGACTGTTCCCATTTGACAGGCCGGTGGTTGGCTGGCAAAGCCGGAGGTGGTCTGCGGTTGGCTCTGTCAAATACATTAAAGGGTCCTGGGCGCTTGGCATTCCAGGTGTTGCAATGAGCACACCCGCAGCCTGACAGGATAGTCCTGAGTGTCTTCATGGAGAGGTGTCGTCTGGGCACTGCAAACTGAAGCCCCTTTGAGAAGAGGTGATCAATGTACTGGTGTGAGTAGTGGCCCAGACAGGCATGGAGGTACTGATGAGGGTCAATCCTGGGGACTGTGGTGGCATCCTTGAAAAGGATGATGGTGTCGAACGGAGCCCCCTGGATGAAGACACGGTCAGCACCGCCCTCCTCTCCTGCATCTGTGAGGTCCTGGGGGGAGTAGGTACCAGCTCGAGGGCGGGAGAAGAAGCCGGGTGTGCCTGCTGGGATGGTGGCTATCTCCTGAAAGTGATAGGTGAGTGGCCACCAGGCTGCAGATGGTGACTTCCGAAGACACACCGTGTATGAGGTGTTATTAGGGTCTAACCAGAAGTCCTCTAGCATCTTCATCAACATCCTTTGGATGATGGAGTTGATGAAGGGCGGGTTGGCCCAGAAAGAGCGCCCGCACCAGACATGATCCTCAGCAGGGTCCTCGAGGGAGTAGTAGTGCTGGCACTGTGTGTTACCCCGTGGGTAGGGGATGCCGTCCGTGTAGAGGTCTGTGTCACAATAGCCATGTGGACTGTGCTGAGCAAACTCTCTGTAGGCGGACCTAGCAACCATCCAGTCGACTGTGCCCTTCTCTGCAAGCTCCGAAGGGGCAGGCTGCAGGAGGGGTCTCCTCTGTGCTATGGAGTGGGCACATGGGGTGGCTCGCCAGCTGCTGGGGTGTACAACATAGTCTCTGCCATTGTCATAGAGGTCAAAGAGAGAAGCACCGTGGTGCCATGTGAGGTCGATGAAGTCAGGGGAGCGGGCCCCGTGTCTGAGCATCTGGCGGACTGAGAGGAGGTTTGGGGCATTTGGATCATAGAAGGCTTGGAGAAAGGGGAGTGTGATCCAAGTGCCGTCGGTGTACTGGAAATCAATGGAGGCTGTGCCGACACTGTGAGGCTTGTAATGCTGATCCGAGGCTGTGGTCATGCTGGAGGTGCACGGGGACAACTCAGTGAAGAGCTCCCTGTTGTTCAGGAGGAGATGTGAGGCTCCTGAATCTACAAGGAGGTGTCCGTGCGTGTTGGAGGCACGGCGGCCTTTCCCAAGCAGGGGGAGGAAGACCGGTGTGCCGTGGGGACAGTGCGGGGCACTGTCGGTGCAGCTGAGGTCTCTCCCCACGGCGCTGCAACCGCAGGGTCGTAGACCTCAATGCTGATCCCAGGGGCCCAAATGGTGGTCATCAAAGACCTCAAACTGGGCCCAATCCTCATTAGGGTCGGCGGTGCATTATGAGGGGTGAGTCATGCTGTAGTTCTCCAGGAACTGATTAAGCTGTTGGAAGGAGGGAGATGGCATAACTGAGAAATCCCACTGAGAGTGCTCTGGGGAGTGTGAGCTGTTTGGCCGTGGCCGAGGTGTGTCAGTGCGGATCGATGGCTACTGCCCCGCAGTCCTTGTGGTAGGACCAAATCGACGATTTGGTCCTACCACGAGGACCATTGTTCCGATAATTTAATTGGCCATCTCCCGTGATTTGTGGTGTCTAACCAATGAAAGGTGGTATATATAGGTCCTATATTAATTTATTTGAACGCTGGTTTGGCCTATATCCATCCCATATATCCATGACGAATGCATTTCAAACCTCTACACTCAAATTTTTCAAAACGGATTTTTGGAACATTCAAAATGTGGCAAATTAGTGACTCGTCTTCAATAATTTTTTACCAATCATATATCAACACCACACCTGCGCGGATACCATCAAATTGAACCTATACATATGTCCCAATCATATTTGGGCGGTAGGCCCGGTTGGAATGCATATATTGGCTCGTTGGCTCGTTGGCTTCCCCTCTAATATATTGGCTCGTTGGTTTCCCCCTAAAACAGTGGTCACGCGAGCTGACCAGCCAGCCATCATAATTGCTTGCTAGAGGGCATATATCGCAAGGTTGGTGTGCGCGGCACATTAAATCTTCAAGTATATATGTATTGCGAATTTCTGAAAGTCTAACATCATCCAAATATCTTATTTTTCGACTGGCGTGTACATTTTAGAATGGATGAATGCCAATTTCTAAAGTCCGAAATTCACTAAATTCGGAATTTGCATTGTGTTGAACATGCGCCATGCTGAAATAGAGCGGAAATGATGATGAGGGTGCGAAGTAACCGATTCAGTTATCTTATTTGGTCATAAACTCAAGATGTATAACCATGAGCATCACCGTGAGCCCCCCATGTGACTCCTAATACTCAAAATACGGCGGTCCTTGTGGTAGGACCACCATTTTCTTCAAGCTTTTGGTGAAATTACACCCCTAAAGCGTGTCGTTCAACCACACACCTAAAGTCTCATGGGGGCCGCCGCTATAAGAAACAAAATTCATTTAACTCATAAATATCATGGGCAGATGTTACCTGTGCCTCAAATAGTCGATTTAGTGATCGAAACCGCAATTGCCCATTGGTCCTTGTGGTAGGACCATGAATTTGGGTAGTAGCCATCGAGGTGTCTGCCATGAACTGCTTCCACTTAGTAGTGGTCTCCAAGGTGTCCTCCTGAGATTCAGGGATAGGAGGGAAGTGGAAATCCGGTGTGACGGCACAGGCCTGCACTGTGGACGGGACCGGGGGCTGCATGTGTGTGTCTGAGGTAGCAGCCAGCCGGTCAGTGCCCACCAATGCAGGCAGGGTGCCCGCTGTAGCCCGTGTAGTTGCCCTATCGGCAGTGGGCTGAGCAGGCACCGTACCGTCAGTGTCGGATACTGGAGGAGGAGGAGGAGGAGGAGGAGGAGGAGGTGTGTGTTGGGGCGGATAGCCCTCGGTGTCTGACTCGGAGCCTGAGTCGGAGACATCGGCCCACAGGCCAATACTCTCAAGCCCGGGGTATGTACACTCCAAGGGGGCTAGAGAGCTGTCAGGGGCACCGAGTGTAGGCGGTTGCTCGGAGGCCACTGTAGTGTCGGCCCCGAGAGCTGTGCTGAGAGATGTAGGGGTGTCAGCGGTGGTTGCACCGTCAGTACAGACGGTGTGATCGGTGGGCGTGCCCACAAGCGCCTCATCGGCACTGTGTCCCAGGGGCGGTGTGGAGGCAGCTGCAGGCTCACAGAGTGTGGTGGGAGCTGCGGTGACACCACCGGAGGGCAAATGTGGTGTGTGGTTGGCCGGTGCCGTAGCACTGGCGGAGGCCGGCTGAGGTGAGGCTGTAGCCGGTGCCGTGGCATCACCGGAGGTCGGCTGAGGTGAGGCAGTAGCCGGTGCCGTGGCACCACCGAGGGCCGGCTGAGGTGAGGCAGTAGCCGGTGCCGTGGCACCACCGGAGGCTGGCTGTGTGGAGGCAGTAGCCGGTGCCGTGGCACCACCGGAGGCTGGCTGAGGTGTGGCATTGGCCGGTGCCGTAGCACTGGCATAGGCCGGCTGTGAGAAGGTGATAGCCGGCCGAGGTGACATATAGAATGTGTATGTCAGTGTTATGTGCAAAAGTGTGAGGAGCACAGCAACCGTGAAAGAGAACCAGTGCATGGCAATGGCTACTAGGGTGCGTGTGACCGAGGGAGTGTTACAGCCAGGCTGTGGTGTGGCGGTGTGTACGGCAGCAGTGTGAACCGGGTCCGTATGCGTGCCCTCCCAATGCATCCCCATCCCAGGCACTGCAATATGGATGCATGCAGTGTCAGGTGCAATTGTGGTGGCTGGGGGGATACCAATGGCCCGAGGCTCAGGCTGGTGGCAGTCGGGGGGTGGTGATGGTGGTGGGAGGGGAGTGGTGGAGGTGGGAGGGGTGGTGGCAGTGTCCAGAGTGTCCTCGGAGATGGTGGAGGCCACTGAGGTGCTGCCGGTCAGGAGGTCAGTCAGGTAGGGCACAGGGCACTGGGTGTTGCAGTCCACGGTGATGTCTGTCTGGACTGGGGCGGTGGCGGTGCTGTTGGCCGAAGCCAGTGACTCAGCTACCTGGTGCTGCCGCTCAAGTTTCTGCTGCTGCTGCCTGGCCTTCTTCTGCTTCTCCTTGTCCCGCTTCCTCTGCCGCTTTGTCTTCTCCCAAGCCGGGTCCTCGTGGTCCGGGTCCTCCCTCAAGTCAGTAGCCGTGACGGTGTCAAAGTACCTGAAGACGAGGAGGGCGGGGGGCTCCAGCTGGGGGAAGGAGAACTGGGTGTCGGGTGGAGAGGCGGAGGGGGAGAGGGAGCTGAAGGGATTGGGGGAGAAGTGGTTGGCCGAAGCCGAGGGGGTGGGTGAGGTGAGGGGCCAGAGAACTGAGGGATCCAGGGCTTACTGGTGAGGGCGGGCCACTCAGTCTCATCATCCTCCTGGTCTGCCTGGAAGCTGACTGCCTTAGCTGGATGGTGAAACTCAGAGCGGGGGGGGGGGTGGCGGAGGGGTGGCTGCTCTGAGCTGTGTAACCTCCTGCCTGAGAGCTGCCAGCTCGGATGCGGTGCTGATGCACCTCGGAGGGGGTGAGGTGGGGGTGGCAGGGGTGCGGGGGTGGGTGCGGGTGTGGAGGGACGGGGGGCAGAGACATGGTTCACAGATGGAGGGGGGCCGGCTTTGACCCACATGTCGGCCTTCTCAGCCAGTGTGCAGGGGCAGCCGAACCTGCCGAGGGAGTGGGTGACGGTCTTGTTGTGCTTGTACTTGCAGGAGCGGCAGGGGTGGCCGATGGACTTGTCACTGGGGTCGGAGGGGGTGAACTTCAAGCCGTTCCAGGTGCCAGAGGGGGTGGAGTCCTTGTTGGTGGAGCCGGTGTGCTTGAGCTTGGAGGCCTTGTACAGGGCCCTCTCGTGCTCAATGAAGTCAGATCTGGTGCCGCCCCGTAGTGGTGAGCGGGGCCTGGATGGAGGTGGTGTGGTGGCCCGAGGGTGCGTACCCTTGCCACCCTTGCCCCCCTTGCCGCCCTTGCCATTAGGGTGCTTCTCCTTCGGCTTGGTTGTGTCAGCCGAGCCCCGCCCCCCCTCACGGACTTCCCCCGTCATGGAGGCAGCTCGGGGGCGGGATGAAGAGCCAGGGAGCTGGGAATGGTGGGCAGAGCCCTGGGTGTACCATACCTTCCCGATGGCCTCAATGAACTTCTGAAGACCACCGGGGAAGCCAGAGGAGGTCAAGCGGTTGTTCTCCTCGTAGGTGCGGATGACCTCGAAGTACAGAGGGATGTTGAAGAGGTGCTCGGCCGTGTCCTGGGAGGCCCGTAAGATGTCAATGAGGACCTCCTGCTCCTGCTGTCCAGAGAAGGCGGGGTGGAGCTGCCTGTGGTTGCCGATGAGGGTGGCGAAGGTGTTCAGCTTCACGGCGGGGTCCTCGGACTCAGAGATTCGGAGGGCCTTGGCCTTGGTGAGGTTGGAGTTGTCCGTGGAGGGGGGGTAGGTGATCAGGCGGCAGTGCATGTGCAGCAGAAGCAGTCTGCCGTCCACCTGAGCCCGGGGGGAGTCCTTCACAATTTGTGACAACACAATTTGTGTGTTGCCACAAGTGGCCGCAAGTAGAAGTTGAGCTAGAAGGCCATTGGAGATACCGTCGTAGGGCTCGTCCTTCAGTCGGCGTTGAAGGTTAAGTAGTGCTGGGGCGTGGCCAGGTCGGGTGGCGGTGAGCACACGGGTCGGGGCGTCACAGAACTTTTTGAACACAATGTCGCCGCCCGCGGTGAGGAAGTTCAATTGGAGTTCACGTTGTTGTTGGCGCTCGTGAATATCCGTGAGGGCATAGTAGGCGGTCTTCAACTGCTTCAGGAGCGGAGTGACGTCAGGGGTGGTGGAGCGCGGGTGTTGAAGGCGCTGGTGTTGCCGTCCATGATGTGCTTGATCTTGGTTGGAGGAAGATCTTGCCCGTCTCGATGTTGCAATGGCGTCACCTCTGGAATAGTTTCCAATTCCTTGGTGGTGTCGAACATCTTGTCCGAAGTAATTACGACTGAAGATGGCGTCGAAGATGAAGTAGTTCTACTCGCAACAGTGCGAGCCAGTGAGGTGGCGTTGACGCATTCGTCGCGGACTTTGATTAAGTCGTTGAAGATGGTCTCGTTGAGTTGGTTGACGTCGTTGAGTTCTTCCTTCGTGACGTAATTCTCGTGGATCTCGTCGGACTGAGCAGATGAACGTTGAAATGCTGATCCAAGTGAGGTGACGGTGGTGGCGAGCTCAGCCATGGTGGCGGAGGTGGCATGGAAGTCTTGAAGGAGGGCGTTGATGGTGACGGAGATTTCTTCGTTTGTTGGAGATGGGGGAAGAGGTTGACGTGAAGTGAATAAGCGTCGTTGAGCATGTTGTTGACGCTCTTGTGTCGGCGGTTGGGATCCCGGAGTTGTTGTTGGCGTGAACGTTGACATGGTAGACCTTCCAGACCGTTGGTGGCGGTGAAGGCGACGATGTTGCGCAATTCGTTCTCCTAGGGGTTGAGATGTAGTTTTTCTCTAAGATTTGTTAATTTTCAAAAAATTGGCCAGCGCTTCCGCCGTAATTGCTCGTAATGAAGCCGAAATCCAAGGCGTCCCCTAAATTCCGGCAGAGCATGTGATAATTAACGGACGTAATTTGGCATTGAAGTTGAAATAAAGGCCGAGAGGGCAATCGTAAGTGGATTCCCAATCATAAAAGGTTGGGGCAAGTTAAAATTCAAGCCGGCCCGACCTGCGGAGGGTTAGTGTAAACGCAAGTTGTAATTTTTAAACAATTTCGCTGACTGCCAGTTCGATGCGCGTTTGGCGGCTAGTTTGAAATTTGGAGTGCCATCAGAAAATGCAGCGGTACGTCGTGGTAAAACATAACCTAATAGATAGTTTGAAACACATATAGGGTAGAATATTCTATATATCCGTGTTTTAATACTATCGCTGTACGCAAAAATATGAGGCTGAAACGGTGATAATATGTCTGTAAAGATATCACATATGAGAGTCTGAGAGTCTAAGTAGCTTATGCTACGTGCGCTGTGTAAGTCTGTACGAGTACGGCTACGGTGATGCTCGAGTACTCTAACACGTGGCTCGCAGTCACTATCGCTGTGACTCGCGGTCTCTGTCGCTATGACTCGCGGTCTCGAGCCGAATAATAATGCAGTCATCTGTCACATGCATCGAGGAATGTCATACAGGGGGCAGTACGGTATATCTAGTCCCCCGTGAATCGATTTCAGCACAATTTTGCCAAAACCCCCCTCAAACCCTATGCTTTATCACACGCGTATTCACAAAGGGCGGGTAACATATGTAAAGGTTCTTGCTAATGGACCCGTCACGTGCTATGTTATAATGTAGTTTGCCATAAAACATATTTGAACAAATAAAATATCAAGCACTCGCATCTCCGTGCAGATTTCTGGAGCAAATGGCCCTCTAGCGGGGGAAACCCTAAGTGGTAACACCAATTTAGGGTGTAAGCACAACCACAAGTGTACATGCATTCACATACGAACTCTTGACTGCACTTATTTACTCTTCAGAGTTCTCCAGCAGTGCTTTTAAAAGCTCAGCTTTCTCCTCACAACCTGGAATTCCGCCTTGAACACCAGATTTTGCGGTCTCATCCCAGCATGTCAACACCTCGTTCACGTCAAACTGTAGACTTCATGCGAAGGGTGCGGGCACCCCGTACGAAAGCTCCAGCCTCACAGAGTTGTTCTACCGTCTCGAACGTTCTCCGTGACTGTGCTGGCAACCAGAACTGCCAGGTTATCTCCTTCCGTGAGGCATGCTGCCCCACCACCTCCACGAAATGGAGTGGGAGTGACTTACCGCCGTCCGGGAGCATAACGTTGAACCAACACTTGTCGCTGGCTTCCCCGCCTGCAACGGTCACGGCATAGCTGCCCACAGTCATGTCCTCGAACCGGTAGTCGGCTGCCAAGTGTTCCTTCTGCGATGCCAAACGCATCCCACGGTCATATAGACTCTCGTCAACACCGGAGGAGTGCTCATCGTCGCCATCATCCGTGCCCTCACTGCTGCTGGGCTGTTTCTGCTGTTTTGGCTGCTTTCCAGGCTTCTTCTTGCGCGCTGCAACCTGCCGACTCCGACTGCGAGTGGCAAGATCCATCTACATATCAGTATCATCGCTGTCGCCTTCGGAGGCGGGTGAAGTTCTGCGCGCCCTGTTTTGCCTTTGTGCGCCTGAAAACCTCTTGCGAGCAGCAGATGGAGCTCCTCTCCGACTCCTCTTTCCATTTGCTTCACGCACACCTGCCTCTGCACGAACTGCGGGAGCTTCTTCAGCAGCATCTTCTGCCTTCAAAAGCTGGATCAGGCGTTCCAACTTCTTGGTCTTGGTCGTAAGACCCCGCAGTTCAGCATTCCGCTCAGATAACACTCGGTGTAAGTGTTTATCCTCGTACCTGCGTAAGCGAACCCTAGTTTGAAAATTCTCTATACACTTCGTATTATCTTCGCATACTCTTACACCGCAATCGATGACGGACTCTCACGACGACGAGACTAGAATCCTGAGGGAAGTTTTTCCCTGGATGAGTGAGGGTTTTTTTAGCGAAAATCAAGAACAAGGAACGACCTCTTCTACCGTCGTTCCGAACACACCAGGAACAACGGACTCGGACGACGAGGTTACAATCTTGCGGGAGGTCTTTCCTTGGTTGCAAAGCTCCACAACAGCGACACCTGAAGACGAAGCGACGACTTCTTCTACCGGGAATCAAAGGACTCCCGCAACACAGGAGCAAGCCGCCACCACCACCAACTCGGAAAGAGAGGAAGGAAACAAGTGCGTCGTCTGCTTAGAAATAGTTTTCCCTGCGGAAACGTGGGTTTCAGGGTTAGGATGTGACTGCAAAAACGTGCTGTATCATCACCCTTGTTTCCAGGCCTACTTGGCAAGTTGCACGGATATTGCAAAATGCCCTTGTTGTAGGAAGATCTGGAGCTAGAAAAAGAAACCTACCTGACTTTGCTTAGACACTTGAAGGACAATAATGACAAAATAAAATATAAATAAGGTATAAATCAGATCGCACTAGGCTGGTAAACGGTCGTCTTACCTTCTGGAAATCAGCTCAGTACAATACTTGGCCTCGCGCATAAAAGCCACAACCTCGTTGATGTCAATATTTTTCAGGACTTCTTTCTCCACCACTTGTTTCTTATGCGTCACGCCGTCGAAACATACATTGAACTGCTCCGCCTTAGCATACCGCGTCTTCAAGAGCCCATCGCATTTGACTGTAGATGCGCGGGTATGCGCACGTGTCAGCAGCAGTGAAAGGTCCCACTTCGGAGGTAATTGCTCGGGATGTCGCTCTCGCACGGCCTCCACCTTCAAAGGCAAGGGGAAGGTTGCTTTCAATTCCTCGTGTCGTTGCTGGCTCACCAGATCTGGCGTTGCGGCTCGGAGTCCCAATAGACAGCTCCGCGTTGTTTGCTCCATGTCCAATACCTTGTTTCCCTTCCCCTTGCGCTTCCATTCCGGGTTGTCCATATAGCCCGGGGCGGAGTCGACGTCGGGATAACTGGTACAAATAATCAGCCCAAGGTTCGGGTCCTCGTCCACGCCACTTGGTAGCCATTCCTTGAACCTGTCACCAAACTTGTACTTCGCTCGGACGAGCTTGTCCGGAGCGACGTAAAAGCACCAAGTATGCACCTTGCGGTCTCGTCCAGCGTGGCCACCAAACTCTTCGTTCAAGTGCGGGTCGATCCACGATTTGAAGTCCAAGTTGCAGCCGACGACGTACGTGTGCTTGTTGATGGTTGTTATCGTCCAGGCAAATAGAAAGGCAATCCATTGTTCCAAAGATATAAACCAGTGGCCAAGTTTATCCGCGGTCTTACCCCACAACAGCATCTTCAGCAACCCGAAAAAGCCATCGACGTCGTTGTGGGAGTGGCCTACGGGCAGACGGTGTAGGTAGATCTCTTTGTACAGCCCGTGGTGAACCAGGATGCAGAAGAAGGCGAAAACATGCCGGTTCCAGTTTTCCGACCCTCCGTCCATTTGCACGTGGCATGTTTGCCGAAAGTGCCGCTTCGTGTTCTCCACCACATACCGTAGCAGAATATTGAGCGTCGTGAGGCACATGTTCACGTCTTTGCCAGGAACCCATGGCATAAGTAAACACATGCACAACACGACGCCGTGCATCACGACTGCTTGCAGATGAAGGTGGAAGAAACTTCCAGCTTTGTCGCTCATCGCCTTGACCTTCACGGGGAAGTGCGGACAAACGGTGTTGTTGTTTGCCGCCCCGTCGAAACAATACGAGTCACTGATGCCGAACTGGTTGGCACTATCAGCACGGGTGTTATTGTACTGAGCTCTCTCATTTCGATAATCACTCCGGTGCGCGTCGTTAAGCGTCTTCCAGTCCTCCAGGTCCTCCAAGTCCTTTACAGCACGGCGCTGCTTCGTCAAGATTTCGCATGTCGTGCACTTACCTGCACAATCCTTCCGCTTGCGCATGGTAATATGCTTCGCGCGGAGGTACTCGCGCAGATACTTGCGAAACTGCGTGACTTGAACCTGATAAACGCCGCGACGCATAAGCTTGTATGCGGCATAACAATCGGCTGGTCGGATCGGACTCATTTGGAGTTTGCCGTTTTGAGGTTGTGGCTCCGCCAACGGCAAAATCTCGTGAGCAGCGTACTCCAAGAAATAAGTCCAGTTCAGGTTCGTCGGGTCGTTGTACAGCGTCAAATTCCTCTTGCTTGTGCTCTCCAGCATGCCGCCCCCACACACGTGCGCGTGCCACTTGAACCATGTGCTTTCGGGAATAAAGTGCAGTCGTCGAAACGCATCCTTGCAGACTTTCTTGCCCAGGAACGTCAGCGAGTCGAACATCTCCATTTCAAGCTTCTGCGATCCGGGCTTGAACCTACGCGCACGAGTAAGCTCCGCGATGATGTTCTCCTTGAGCTGGCGACCGTTTAGCGTAGACTTCTCACGTAAGTACGCCTGCACGGGACGATACTCGAATTGGGACAGACAGCGCCTCCCACACCTGCATTCGTTGGCGGGGTCCATCAGATCCCCGATCTTTGTCACGCTTTCCGCAGTATTGTTGGGCCCATATCCCGACGTTTTGGATTCTGCTTCCGGTTCGGAACGCTTCGCCTTTCTTGGGTTGATGGTTTTCGTCTTGCCTAGAAAGTCTTCCACCGTTTCATAGTAATAATCTTCTGAACCAGAAGAATTAGACGAAGCGCTAAGCTCAGATTCGCCTTCAGAGCACGACGAGCATAACATATTTCCTTCCTTCCCGCTTTAGCGACTTGGCGCTTTCTCAAATGTTTAAGCTTCAAAGTTTCAAAACTAATGACCGGCGCGACGTTCCAGGCTTTCGAGCGAGCGTTTCGAGCTTTTGATTGCCTTTCAATCGTCACATGTAGTCAGATCGCACTAGTCACATCACTAGTGCGATCTGACTTCGCACTAGTCGCGCGACTAGTGCGGACTAGTGGCGTGAGTAGTGCGTTAATAGTGTGGTACTAGCGCGGTACTCGCGATATGCTATCTTAAAGAATTGATTTTCACTATCGCAAGTATACTTTTCTGTGGACCCAACTTTTTATCTTCTTTCTTCTCACTTACCATACTACTACGTAATCATGTCTGACGAAAAACTCTTTGGTGAAGGCTTCAAAGCGCAATCGGTGGAAGACCTTGACAACAGCGGCACACGAGAGGTCCGAAACTGCGCCAAGATCCTTAAACGCTTGTTGTGCCCGGAGGCACAGCGTGAGCCGATATGCCTATGCGTCCGTATGTGTGTCATCGGGGGTAATCTGGGATTGGCACGATGACAGTGAAATTGGGCTTGAAATCACGATGAGAATGAATACCAGATGTCTGGGGTATGACAGTATGACACTATGACAGTATGACAGTATGACACTATAGTAGTATGACAGTACTGTGGGGGGTGTCATCGTGGAACTCAGTCAGACCCTCGAAGAATGGTCAGATTCGCATCGGGGTTGAAAAGACAATGAAATCGAATATCAGATATTAAGGTTATGACAGTATTATGACTATGACAGTATGACAGTATGACTATGACAGTATGACAGTATGACAGTACAGTAGTATGACAGTACTGTGGGGCAGTCATCGTGTCAGCCTGTCGGCATAACATCTGAATCGAGAATGACGAATCGGAATTAGAAATGAGATCGGATCGGGAACTGAACGTTGAGCCGAAGTGTGACATCGGCTCTCGAGTGGTTGACCCTGCAACCTGAGTGACGAGTGAATAAGTAGAGCACTTGAGAAGTGTTTAGCCTTCAGAACTCGGAACCGAATTATCGTTTGTACCTCAATCTGGCCCTGATCCAGTATATTATAAAAATCCGAATTGTGTACCTTTGCACGTTCAATCAAAAACATATCTCCGAGCATCTGTCGTCGTGCCCCTGGCACATTTGGTATCAGCGTGCTGCGATTTCGCCTCTGCGCAACTCGCCCACGGGCCTTTTGAAACTTCCGTTGTGATACAGGGGGAGAGCTGTACTTCCGGCTATCTGTGCGCAATTTTAGCCTCCGTAAGTACATTTTTTTTCGTATACAACGGCCGTATCCTCTGGAAAACATCTCCAAAACTTCATATTTTTGCCCCTTAACACTGGGGGCTCAAACCGGCTCAGAAACCCAAGCATTCGTTTTCCGATCTTAAACCCGAAGTCCGTCCCAGGCCACAAACGACCGTCAGGGAGCACCCTAAAGGGTTTCCCCGGTCTACAGTAGCCAAGAAAACGATATAGCTCACCTTTCAGAGCCCCAAAAAGGCGAAAAACCGCCCAAAACAGCCAAAAATAGCCGTTTTTGACAGTTTCCAGCCTACCCCAAAACCTCTCCCAGTAGCCCCCACCACCGAAAAACCCCTCTTTAGACCCCATAGAACAGCCTAGAAACCCCTGATACCGCCCTCACGGCCATCAGCAGCGGGGAAAGCTCCACCAAAAGGCGCTTTCAGCAGTTCTGGGACGTTTCTGGCAGCCCTTCAGCACCTCCTGGTATCTTCCAGCAGCGCACTGACTGGGGCTTTTCTTGGGACCTACGGAGTACAGATACCGTCTGGGACCTCACTGGACCCCCATATTGGACCTGACACCTCCTTTTTCACTGCTGCTTGACTCTTGCCCGCGCGCCTAGGCACTCAAAAATCGTGTCGCGGAGCCCTGGCCAAATTTTGAGTTCGCTGGTGTATGGCAGTACCCCCTTCGCCAGAAGAATACAGAAGAGCGTGGTGGAAGCAAGGACCTATCAAGTGGGTATTCCCTCCAGACCCTACCTACCCACCAGCAGGCGCTTTCTGGCAGAGCGGTCCTTGGAGCGGTCCTCCTTCCCCCTCTTCCTCTGACGACGAAGAGGAGAACAGCGACTGAGCGCCTGGATATAGTCACGCTGGCTATCCCACCAAGATACCACAACTGGGTGTGGGTTCAGATTGGAAACCTTCTCTTCCGCTACCCGAACTCCCAAGACCTAACAGTCTTCCCCGCGCTCCCTGGTTCATATCCAGTGCAAGGAATCGAAGAGTGGCCTTGGGTCCCCCCATCTCCACCTGGAAGTCCCGCTCCTTCGCCTCCAGCGAGTGACATCGACGAGGACGAGACTGATTAAATAAAAAAGGCGAGCACTCACTACTTTTGCTCACCTGTGGCTATTGCCACACCCAGTCTTTGAACTCAACCAGCTCAGCAGTCAGAATGTCACAGCAGACATCAGAGGCATTTCCCAGCATGAGTGTCAGCGCAGAGCAGCTACACCACACTCTGTTCTCTCCCATGACCTTCCCATCGCCCACCGCATACGCTTCCGCTCACCCCATTCCACATCCAGGCACCACCATGCCCTACACAGCGGTGCCCCGCCCTTATACTATGCCGGATGGCACCCCCGCACAGGCTGTATGGAACGGCGTCAATTGGGTATTGCCCCAATCAGCGCCCCTCGCTGGGGGAGTATCACCAGTGCCGTTCACACTGGGAACCCATCACCCCGTGGGCGCATATCCCACACCGTTCCAACAACAGCTACAGCAGCAGCAGCAGTGGCTCGCGTACCAGCAGCAGCAACAGCAGTGGCTTCAGCAGCAGCCACTGGAACCGATGCAGCAGCAGTTACAGCAGCAGCAGTTACAACAGCAGCAGTTACAGCAGCAACAGCAGCAGCAGCAGCAACAGCAACCGCAGCCGCCACAACAGCCGCAACATCGACCACAGCAGCCCCATCAGCTGGCACCAGCCACCTCCGCGCTTCATGACTCAGGCGCGGATCCCTCATCGCTGCAGCACTTCATCAGCATCGGCGCCGCGGCCCTGCCGGACCCTCTGCAGGTACCCCTTGACAGCGGGGTTCAGCAGAACGTCTTGGGCGGTACCCAGCTCTTGGTGCGTCACCTTCCCGCGGTGGCGACAACCTCAGAGACTCGCCGGCGCCGGCGTTCCCGAAGGGCATCTTCGGGCCCTGCGACACATGGCAAACATCTTCCAGGCCCAAGCCACGCACCTGATCACTCTGACCCCGACTCCGGTACGGACATCAGCCGCACCAGCACGGGGACCAGAGGCAGCCGAAGCACGCAGGCACGGGCTGAGCGCAGGCGGAGGGCCGCCCACAGGTCCGGCTCCGACTCGGACGCGAGCAGCCGAAGTGAACACATTCGCAGAGAAGTCCTGGCGGCAGTACAGGCCCTGGACATCTCCGCGGTGCTCTCGAGAGGACTCGCGCTGCCTGGTGCGACGGCATCGGCAGGAGCCTCCCCACCAGGCGACCCTCAGGGCAGCGCACAGGGCCTGGCGGCGGACCATCTACACGAGGCAGACGCCGCCGCCAGCGTAACCCCTCCAGTGCCTCAGACCGCCGCTGAGACCGCTCCCGCCGAACCTCCCACTCAGGGCCGGCCAAATCCCCATAACATGATGGTGGCCCGCCGGCGGCAGTCGATGGAAACGGTGGTGCACGGCGGTGGCAATCCCGACTCAGAGCCCAGAGACTCCAGTCCAAGCGACTCGCCACCAGGCCCCCCTAGTGATCCACCTCAGGATCCCCCTGACGATCCCGCACCAGAGCCCTCCTACCCTCAGTACCCAGAGGTCAGAGCCCTCTTCGTCACCCACGATGGTGGGTCATTGTGGGTGCACCAGTCAGCTGGGGTGCGAGGCGCGGCAACCGTCTCCCTACCATGGGACGAACGCCGCCGGGCTGGGGTGCAGGGCGACGCCATCTTGTTCAGGATCATGCACCTGCTGGGAGCGCCGCTGACTGCATATGCGCGCATGGGGGGCCGGCTACACCATGCACCCCTACCCCTTACCAACCCTCGTGTGGAGACCTGGGTCCTCATGGTCGACCGCGAGGTCATGGATATGGCAATGGGGGACCCAGCCGCGGCCAATGTGCGGTCTACCAGCATGGGGCAGCCAGTATGGGAGTGGATCCCTGCTACTGCGCGGGAGTCGGAGATGCAGAACTTCGATCAGGACGGGCTCGCCGCGTGGTCGGAGGTCAGCAACTCCGATTGGTACCGGAGCATGAGCGTGGTGGCCGCACAACCATCCACACCCCTGCCCTTCCATACACCTCTTCCACTCCCCGCACCACCATCAGCCCCTACATTACCGCCCACTCCGACCGCAGTCCCCACAAATCCCGCGCCTGCGCCTCCGCCCGCGCATGCCCCGGGACCACCACCTCCTGCCCGTTTCCCCCATTCCGCCGCCGCAAACCCCGTTCACTCTGCCCTGCCGCAAACCCCGTTCACTCTGCCGCTGCCGCGAACCCCGTTCACTCTGCCGCCGCTGCGAACCCCGTGCTCTCTCCCAGCGCCACCCCCTTTGTTCCAGGCATCGTCCGTCTGCCGCAGGGCACTAACCTGCGAGCATCTCCAGACGAGGTCCGCCTGGAGCACAAGACCAAAGAGATGGTGCTAAAGCTGGTCAAGAGCGTCACCAGGTTCCCCCGCTCCGCGTCCGACACAAAATCGGCCGACAAGGAGGGCCTCCTGACGCAGTTGGAGCACTACTCCCACATGGTGCGGAAGGTATTCCAGGAGGCCATCGTGATCGAAGCACTGACCACTCCCAGTTGTACGCCATCAGTATCAGAGTACCAGGCGAGTGTGTCAAGCCTTCTTTGGAGCTTCAAGGAGTACACTCTTCAAGACCAGCAGAGAAAGTTCTTGGAGCGCGCGGCGGGGACCTTTGGGTCCGAGCAAGCTTGGCACCAACGCTACGGGGAGCTGGACGTGTTCTTCAGCGATCTGGCGGTGTGCTCTTTGACGCAGGCCTACCTGGAGAACGCACACGGCGAGGCCATTGCCCTGAAGCAGGCGGTGAACGAGACCGCGGCGGAGTATTTCTCGCGACTGGAGACTCGCATGGCCTCCGTCAACTTCCTGGCCGGCAGAGTCCCCAATTGCGTGGAGATGACCAACCTGTCGATGCTCTCTACGTACCGCCGGGGGCTGAAATATGCACCCAAGGTGATGCGGCGCCTGAGAGCCATCCACTTGGATGTCTCCAAACCAGAAGAGTGGGAGAGGAAGGCCGTCGCTGACGACATCCCAGGCACCCACAACGCCTTGTTGAAGATTCGGGAAGTTGCTGAGGAGGTGGAGAGTGACATTGACACGGAGGCGGCTCAGAGGCGCTCTCAAGACCGTCCTCCCCGTGCTGTTTCCTTCGCTAACCCACCACCTCGCACCCCCTTCTACAGGCGTACCCCCTCTTCGAGCCGCCCAGCTCTTGCCATGCTGGAGAACGGGCCTGCCACCACCGTCGCCGCGGCAGTGACTCCTTTGCCACCACCACCTGGCCTCTCCCGCCCTGATGCTCCGAAAGTCCGCCGGTGCTTCGCCTGCGGCTCTGCGGAGCACATCGTCCGTAACTGTACGGACGAGGCTAAGCTCAAGGAGTGGAGGGCCAATGCACCCGCTCGACTGGCGAACTCCCCTGGGTTTGTAGCCGCCGTCGTTTGGGCCATCGAGCAGCAGGAGGACATCTCCTCGGTGGATGGCGTCCCAGAGGAGTTCTCCGAGGAGGTCCTGGCTCTTGCTACCTGTGAGGACGAGCAGAGCTACCAGACCCTGGCGGCCCTTGCGGGCATCGAGCTTGTGGAGGGTGACGGCCTCCCCCGGTGGAGAGCGATGAATGACTGGCCGGCGGCCAGCCCCAGACCCTGCCCTTCGAGGAAGTGAGGTCTTGCCCTGATGATCAGACCCTCTCCGCCCTGGAGAAGCGGTCAGAACCAGTGGAACCCCGACGCGCCCGAGGACGCAGAGACCCTTGGGGCCAACGTCCCCATCCCAAGAGCGTGGCCTTCACCTCTGGGACCCGCTTGCGACGCACCTACCGCTCAGCTGGTGCCCCATCGCCGCCGAGGGATGACTTGTCCAGCCACCCTCTTGCAGGAAGCACCCCCTTCGATGAGCCGTCACTACCTCTTGATGACGGCCCTGCTTATACACAAGCGAGGATCGAGGGTCGGAGGGGACGGCGAGTCCCCCGGCACAGACCCCCCATTATGGGCAACAACCGCGGAGAGCCCCGCGATCTTCGCCCCCGACCGCGTGTTGTCCTACCGCTGCCCATCTATCAGTCCAACCTCGCAGACCCACGGAAAAGGCTAACTGCGTGGCACTGGAAGAGAGATCTGTACTCCCTCCCCCTCGAAGTCGCCATGCAGAAGGTCCGCAGAGCTCTGCGCAAATCCCCAGAGGCTGCCAAGGACCTGGTGGATAAAATGTCGGAGCGCGTCCGCAGCCGCGTACATTCTGGGAGTCGATCGCCAAAGGAGCGCGTGAACCGCGCCAACCAGCTGGCAGAGAGGATACGCATTGCCCGCGAACCTCAAGATCGCAAGGAGGGCCATCAGCGCATAGCATTGTGGCACCTCCTCTCACACGACGGTCGCCAGCAAGTCCCCGAACCCTCTAACGCCAGCTCCCACGACCTCTACGCGGCTTGGAGAGAGCTGTCGCCTGCCGAGCAGCAAAAGGCAATCGCCACTTCGAGTCCAGACTCTTCCCCAGGTAGCAGGCTGTGGGAAGAGGAGGGCGCACGAAGAGCAGCAGCGAGGTCTTCGACATCCCTCTGCACCCTGGACACTGAAGTGGGCACGATACCTGGGACAGCGGGAGATGTGGGTCTACCTGGCGCCTGGTGCAGTCTGCACGCAGTACACCAGTACAAGATGAGGAAGCTGGGTCCCAGCCCCTTGGGAGCATCCCCTCCATCATCCTCGCTGGCCGAGCCCACAACAGAGACTACATCTTCGCACCATGATAACGCGCCGGCCACTCCGGGAGGAAACCCCGAAGGTTCATCCTACTGCTCAGAGGCGGAGGAGACCTCCGCACCCAGTTCGCTTTGCTTCACCCAGCAGATGACCACCGTCAGAACGCATGAAGCGGATGAAGCGCCGCCCTGTCTCGACAGCCACCCCATCGCTGAAGACCCTGAGGTGATGGAAGAGGAGTCCTCGGTCAATTCGCTCTGCTTCACCCAGCAGATGGCAGCAGCTGGGACCCCTGAGACGAGAACTGACCACCAGAGCTCCCACCAACTCGCCCACAACTCCCCTGCTGGCAGCCCTCAGCATGACGAGGATCCTCACACCCATGGCAGTCTCATCAATAGTGTCGCTACCCATGTGAGCCCCACAACAAGCGGCACTACCCACGTGAGCCCCACAGTAAGCGGCACTACCCATGTGAGCCCTACCACCAGTGGCACTACTCATGTGAGCCCTACTACCAGTGACACCACCCATGTGAGCCCTACCACCAGCGACACCACTCATGTCAGCCCCACCTCGAGCGAATGCACCTCAGCGGGCACCCTGCTGACGGCGAGTGCAGACAACCTCGTCAGTCATCCGACTGAAGATGTTGATTTGCTGGATGAGGAGTTCTACGCCGCGTGTAGGCAAACGTTGGAAGAATGCCGCGAGGCCTCGGACAACCTCCTCCCCAACCTCAAGTGCAAAAGCATACGCACAGATGGGGGAGTTCAGTGGAAGACCGACATCGAGGGTACCCTTGCGGCGGCACATGACGAAGAAGGACCACTACTGCTGGTATTCTACGCAACCCTCAGAGGGCACACGGTCAAGGTGCTGATCGACTCGGGGGCCTCTGACAACTTCATCTCGGAGCAGAGCGCTAAGCGATGTGGCCTCACGACACGAGCCGGCTCCGAGATGCGAGTCACCCTGGCGGATGGATCTGTGAAGATCACTGGCGCCACCGCGTACGCCAAGTTTAACACGCACACCACCACGGGCACCTATACGGAGAACGCCCTTGCCCTCCGGATCCTACCACTGGGCATACAGGTGGATGTTATCCTCGGCGGAAGATGGCTGCGCAGTCACTCTCCTGTCACTCTGGGCTATGAAGGGAATGGCTCCGTCTCCTTCCTCAGGAAGTCCCGCAGTGGTAAGACCGGGGATCGCGTCACCATCACAGGCTGTTCTCCTGGGAAAGCATCTGGGGACAGGTCTCCGAAGGGCACGGCCTGCGCGGGATTGGTGGATGAGGTGTTCCTAACCCCTGCCCAGCTGAAGAAGTACCTGGTGTACGCGGAGACGCAGAAGCTACGCGGCAATGACGACCCGGAGATACAGCCCGCCTGGCTCATGGTGGCCGAGAAGTCCCCCGACGATACTGCTTCTGCCTTTGCAGCCACGGCTATCGACTCTGAGAACGCCGAACCCGCTGCGGATACTGAAGATGCAGAAGTGAGCCCTGAGTGGACCCTCAAGTTTCAGGACTTCTGGGGTGAGGAGTACAAAAAGGAGATGACGACTGCCCTACCGAACATCGATGGACTCAGACATGACCCCCAAGATGAAGCCAACATTAACCTGGACCCTGAGCTGAGCAAGAAGGGGCCTCCCTGCCAGCGCATCTACAAGAAGTCCGCAGAGGAACTCCGCCAACTTCGAGAACGCGTGGAGACTCTGATGTCCAAGGGCTACATCCGACCCTCTTCCAGCCCTTATGCAGCTCCCTGTTTGATGGTCCCTAAACCCGGGAACCCCAAGGAGCTGCGACTGGTGATCGATTACCGGCTCCTCAACCGCCAGACAGTTAAGGACAAGTATCCTCTCCCAGACATCCAGATGATGTTCGACGAGATGCAGGGTGCGAAGTTCTTCTCTTCGTTCGACGCGGTGGATGGCTTCTGGCAAGTACCGATGGCACCAGGAGATGTCGAGAAGACCGCCTTCACCACCCAGATGGGGTCATATGAGTGGTTGGTCATGCCGCAGGGGCTGCAGAATTCACCGTCTCAGTACCAGCGACGGATGCAGCGGGCCTTGGGCCATCTCCCATTTGTCCGGATCTTCATCGATGATGTGGTCGTCTTCAGCAACACCGCTGCAGAGCACTACGAGCACGTCAAGCAACTGCTCCTGACATGCAGGGAGAAGGGCGTCTTCCTCAAGAGGTCCAAGTGCCAACTGTTGAAGAAATCCTTGCGGTTCCTTGGCCACTGTATCTCCGCAGATGGCTGCAGACCCCAACACGACAAGGTGGCTGCAGTGAGGGACTGGCCCGAGCTGGAAACGGTTACCCACGTCAGGCAGTTCTTGGGCCTGGCGGGGTATTACCGCAGGTTCATCCACTGCTTCTCCGAGATCGCTCAGCCTCTCACCCGGTTGACCAAGTCGGACGTGCCCTGGGAGTGGGGTCCCATGCAGCAGTGGGCCTTCGAGGAGCTGAAGAAGGCCCTCACCTCAGCGCCAGTGCTCGCCTTGCCCAACATTAAGGGTGCCGCAGACGGCACGGCACCTTTCGTGGTACAGACGGATGCTAGCGGCATCGCTCTTGGGGGAGTACTGATGCAAGACAATGGAGATGGTCTTGGACTGCGCGTGATAGCATACGAGAGCCGCCAGTTCTCAGCCGCCGAGCAGAATTACCACACCGGCGAGCGTGAGCTAGGTGCTCTACACCATTGCACCACCGTTACCTGGCGGCATTACCTCATCTTCACCAACTTCCGCATCCAGGGTGATCACCGCCCCCTTGAATGGCTGATGGAACCTGGCAGGGAGCTTAGCCGCAGACAGGCACGCTGGTACATGGATCTGGTGGAGGTGGGAGTCCCGAGAATGGAGTACATCAAAGGAGCGCTGCTGCTGGTACCGGACGCCCTGTCCAGAAGACCCGACTTCAAGGACAAGGACGTGCGTGAGGGGTTGAAGGAGGCAGGGGTGATCGACCCCACCTCAGATCTACCGAAAGACCCCCTGGCAACGCTGGAGTCTGAATACTTCTCCAGCTCACCACCCGCAGCTCATCCCCACTGGGCCCAGACTGTTGACTGTTGGCTCTCAGCAGTGGAGACCCTCTCCGTGGCGGAACAGGCCATGGACATGGGGGAGACCATCGCTCTCGTTAACCCGAAGCTCTATAAGGGAATGAAGGAGGATCACCTCGACTTCGACATGCCTGACTGGCCTGCAGCTGATGGCGCGAAGCCGGTAAAAGCTCCACACAAACCCCCTGATAGAGCTCCACCCCAGATAAGGATAACGAGGAGTATGTCACGCGCTGGGAAGGCCTCTACGACCCCAGCGCCTCCGCAGTTGGCGTCACCGAAGACGCGAACACCTACGTCACGAGCTGACGCATCAGAGGCGCCCACTGAGAAGGTGCCAACGAGCTCACCAACCCCGCAGCATTCGCCCCAACAGTCAACTCCATCCCCGGTCCTTCACCCACAGAAACGGCAGGCTCCCCCAGAGGACTCACAGAATTGGCGTGTCCGAGCAGAGTACTCCTCGAAGTACGTCGAGAAATTTGGACCCTTCGATGTGGACGCCTGTTGTGACTTTGGCGGCCGCAACAGACAGGCGGATAGATTCTGGACAGACTGCCTTTCAGAGAAATGGAGGGGCCTTCGGGTTTGGTGTAACCCTCCATACAACTCCAAGTGCATTACTGTGGAGGCGATCTTGAACAAGTATATCGCAGAATGGAAGGCAGACCCAGAGAACACCTCAGCAGTATTCGTTCTACCAGATCACCAGTCCAAGCTCCCCGCGTGGCGCAAACTTTTCAGAAAGGCCAATATGCAGATTGTGGAGGTCATCCCTACTCACGATGACAAGGGCGAGCCCAACCAGTTCTTCGAGAACCCAGATGGGAGAGCCTTCGACCTCCGCTGGCCTGTTCTGATAGTACACGCCCCTCCCGCCAAACCACAACCAGCACGCGTGAGGCATCCGCGAACAGCCCCCGCTGTGATAAGGACAGGTGAGGCGGCAGACTTCAGAGACGCAGCCTCCCAGCAGTCGGACTCAAAGTTCCTGCGCGCGTTGAAAGCGGAGTACACCCGAGAGGGGACACTTCGCTCACTAAGAGAGAAAGTGAAGGCGGCGCCACACCAATGCCTACAGGACTTCAGGCTGGTGGGTGAAGTGGTTTGGAGAACCGCAGCAGGGAGATATCAGTTGGTGCTGGGGGAGGACTCTCCACTTCGAGAAGTAGTGATTCGCCATGCTCATGAGTCATTGTCCTCAGGCCACACTGGGCGAGACAAGACTCTGGAGAGGGTGCTGCGACGCTTCTATTGGCGTGGTGCCGCGGAAGATGTGGGCACTTGGGTTGCATCCTGCGCAGTGTGCCAATCAGTGAGGCCGCGGGGAACTTACCCGGATGGGTTGCTAAACCCTCACAGCATCCCGAACAGGCCATGGCAGGATGTCGCGGTGGACTTCGTCACCGGCCTGCCGGTATCAGAGAGGGGCAATGATGCTTTCGTGGCCTTCACCTGCAAGCTGACGAAGATGGTCCACGTTGTGCCGATGAACTTCGGCGACAGCTCCGCAGCTGTGGTGGCCAGAATCTACTTTGACTCGGTGTGGCGCTTACATGGCGCGCCTATGAAGATTGTCTCTGATCGTGACCCGCGGTTTCAAGATGCTTTCTGGCAGGAACTCATGAGACTGATGGGTGTGAAAGTGGCTCGTACCACGCCGTACAACCCTCGGTCTGACGGCCAGGCGGAACACAGCAACAGGGTTATTGAGGACATGCTCAGGTCCTTTGTAGACGCCAATGTGGAGGACTGGGATCTGTTCACCACTAACGTGGAGTTCGCGATCAATGACTCCAGGAGTGAATCTACTGGCTTCACGCCATTTGAACTGGTGTTCGGGTTCTCGCCGCTGTCGCAGTTGGACCTTTTCCTGGAGGCCGCACAGTCCACCGCTGGACGACGAACTGGGGGAGTAGGCACCGCACACGAAGTGGCTGTGAAATTTTCGTCGCAGCTGCGGGACGCCAGACAGCGGTTAGAGCTGGCTCAACAGCGACAGCGCGAACAGTTTGATCGCAGACACGGGCAGCGGGAGTATGCTGTTGGAGATCTGGTCTGGATAGAGGCGAAACACCTTACGGAGAAGGTGATGGATCGCTCCATCTGTAGGAAACTGACCAAGCGCTGGCATGGACCAGTTCCTGTGACCGAACGCTTCTTCAGCGATGTACAGATGACCATGCCAGAGGCCGACAGAGGAGCTCCAGTAGCCTACCGCCTACGCCTCCCTCCTCACTGGCGGATTCACGACGTCTTCGCTCAACATCGCCTCAAACCGTACACCAGCGGTCAAGATGCTTTTGCCGCACGCGATCACCTAGCAGTACCTGAAGAAGTGGTAGTGGACGGTCAGAAGGAAGCACACGTTGAGCGCATCCTTGCACGTCGAGTGCGGTCTGTTCGAGGAAAGGAGGTGGAAGAGTGGAAGGTTCGCTGGACTGGCTACTCCAAAGCTCACGACCAATGGAGGACGCGTGACAAACTTGAACGCGGAAGTCCACTTCAACAACTTCGTGAATTCGAGCAAGCGAGACTGCACATGGAAGCGCAAGTCCGCGACGAAGCCACTCGGCGACGCGAGCAGCGTGGCCGCCACTCCGCTCAAGCCGGAATGACACTGGCCCACCTCATCACTAATCCCTGCGATGAACTGGACCAGCTCGAACAGATGGAAGATGATATCCCCCTGCCGTGGGAACGCCAAGAGCGCGTGGAAGATGGGTCGTTGGCACTGGTGACAGAGCTGCTGGCAATACAGGCAAAAACAACCCGCACGCCCAGGATTCTCGTACTTTTCAGCGGTACTGGCTCAGTAGAGAGGGAATTCCTAAATTGCTTCCCCTCCGCCTCAGTAGTGACCCTCGACTCCGGGCATATCTGGCAACCCACTCATGTGTGTGACATCCTACAATGGGACTACAGACAATACCCGCCTGGATTCTTCGATGTTGTTTGGGCAAGTCCCCCCTGCAGGCAGTACAGTCAAGCGCGCACCACTGGTGGACCCCCTGACCTTCCCCAGGCTGACAAAATCGTACGACGAGCATTGCAGATCATTGACTACCTGGAGCCAAAACATTGGTTCATGGAAAACCCCAGAGGTCGCTTCCCTAACGCGCTACGGCTTCGCCCTATGATGCGCCAGCTTCCCCCACCGCTGGTGTGTACCTATTGCATGTACGGTACGCAGTACATGAAACCCACCTGCATATGGACGAACTCAGCACCACCCTCGCCCCTGCTACGCTGTACTACTTCAACACCGTGTGCGTGCAGATGGGCAACCGGTGCTCATCCAGAGACTGCTCAGCTTGGACCTCACCCGCAGCAGACTGGAGCAGGTCGATCTGCGAGTGTATATCCCGTGCCAGCACTCCTGCTACGACAACTTTTCCGACATTTACGCCTCCGCGACACTGAAGACCCGCTTTAGATTCCAAGTGGCACCCTTCTTCTTGAAAGTGGTGCCCTGGTAGCGGCAGGCAAACTATGCTCGAAGAGGAACCAGAGAACCTAAGAACTGGAAACAGCAAGGAACCAGAAAACCTAAGAACTGGAACTTAGATGGGTACCTTAGCGGAGTGATCCCAGGAGGTAGACCACTCCTAAGGGGGGGAGAGTTGTGCCCGGAGGCACAGCGTGAGCCGATATGCCTATGCGTCCGTATGTGTGTCATCGGGGGTAATCTGGGATTGGCACGATGACAGTGAAATTGGGCTTGAAATCACGATGAGAATGAATACCAGATGTCCGGGGTATGACAGTATGACACTATGACACTATGACAGTATGACAGTATGACACTATAGTAGTATGACAGTACTGTGGGGGGTGTCATCGTGGAACTCAGTCAGACCCTCGAAGAATGGTCAGATTCGCATCGGGGTTGAAAAGACAATGAAATCGAATATCAGATATTAAGGTTATGACAGTATGACAGTATGACGCTATGACAGTATGACAGTACAGTAGTATGACAGTACTGTGGGGCAGTCATCGTGTCAGCCTGTCGGCATAACATCTGAATCGAGAATGACGAATCGGAATTAGAAATGAGATCGGATCGGGAACTGAACGTTGAGCCGAAGTGTGACATCGGCTCTCGAGTGGTTGACCCTGCAACCTGAGTGACGAGTGAATAAGTAGAGCACTTGAGAAGTGTTTAGCCTTCAGAACTCGGAACCGAATTATCGTTTGTACCTCAATCTGGCCCTGATCCAGTATATTATAAAAATCCGAATTGTGTACCTTTGCACGTTCAATCAAAAACATATCTCCGAGCATCTGTCGTCGTGCCCCTGGCACACTTGTTGACGGACGAGCTGCTGGAAACGATTTTCCCCATTTCGGGGAACAAAAGTCAACTGTCCGGAACGGGGTCGGAGGTGTTGCTCACTTACGATATCATTGAGAACTGTTTTGAACACTACACGCCGGACGACGCGGCGTGTTACCGCAACCTGGCGTCGTGGCAATTTTTGAAATCGGTGACGCAAACCCAGTTCGTGCATAAGCTGGAGGAGGCGGAGAAACGAGGCACAAAACCAGGATTGTATGATATTTTCTCCGGTGGAGGGAAAAAGGAGGACGCGGCGGAGAAGAAGGAGGAGGCGAAGGAGGAGGGCGAAGGGGAGGAGGAGGACGAGGAGGAGGACGAGGAGGAGGACGACCAAGAGGACGAAATTGAGATCCACTGCGCACAGCCCGCCGCAGAGGACCCAGAGAAGAAGTACACAACCTTCGCAACTAAGAACGGTTTTGAGGTGATGTACAAGCTGGACGAGGACGGGGTCCAGCAGCCCGCTGGACTCGAGAAATCGGACGAGGACAACGACCGGTTGGTTCTCTGGAACTACTCAGAGAACTTGCTGATGAAGGCGGTGCTCACATTGGTGCGAGTGGATCAGTATTTGCCGCATTCTCAAAAGCATCTGGTGCACGTCATTAAAGAGTTCCAAGTCCCCAAGCAACCGGCGGAAGAGACCGTCGACTTTGATATGGAAAACTACCGCATCCTGAAGAGGGCGTTGGCGCCAGCAGCAGCCCTGCCAGAGCCAGCAGCAGAAGAAGAAGCAGAAGCAAACGCAGAAGCAGGAGCAGCAGCAGCAGCAGCCCCAGCAGCAAAAGCAAAACCAGAAGCAGCAGCAGCAGCAGAAGAAGAAGAAGAAGAAGAAGAAGAAGCAGAAGAAGCAGAAGCAAAAAAG
>LGRX02012388.1:0-21583 GCA_001247695.2 Cymbomonas tetramitiformis
GCGACAACAGACCACAATGCAGGAACGTAGCCGGGCAACCTTCTCGCTTGCACGACAGGCTTCAATGGGGCTCAAGCGATGACAACAAGCAACACGGTCAACATAGTTGAAGCTCGAGACCGTGGCAGATGCTTCTTCCTGGCACCTCACACGCGACAACTCGACTCAAGGGCTACAGCAGACCTGAGCTCTCCTAACATCTGCCTGAGCATTCGCGATGGCTTCCTTCTTGTCCTGCTCGGACTGCGCAGAGGGAACTGCAATGGCAGCTTTCGCTCCGGGCAGTTCCGAATCCGACTCGCCCTCATCATCATCGAGGTCGGTAGGGCCGGTAGCGTTGCCCGTCTCCTCAACTTTGGCCTGCACACCGTCCGCGATGAGCATTCTGATGAGTAGCTCTCAAGGAGCGGAACGAAGCGGTGCCGAGAGGCACATGCAAAACTGTAGGGACGAAAGAGAAGACACATCACGCGGATGACCATGTTTCTACACCCACATGTCGCTTGTTTTGCACTACGGGCAGAAAATGCCGTTCGAGCCGTTAGACAAGGCACCAAGAATGCAACTGAAACGACATTCGGACATCTGCGATCAGGGCAAGCCGTTCAGTTCGTGATGGTCAGTTTGCTACATGTTTCGAAGACTTGGAAGATAGATGAGAGATGCACTGGGCCGCCCTCATAGCTTAAGGGATTGCGATTGTAGGGAGGGCAACATGGCCATATAATACACAGTCAAATAGAAAAGAAAGCAGCTTGAGCAACCTTCCCTCCATAACCCTTAGACAGAACTCGACAAGATAGGAAGAAAAGATCCAAAGGCCACAACAACACTCCACTCAAGGACTCGCTCTGTGACGAGGGTAAACGGCAGGAATACGTTAGCGTGAACTTGCACGGTCGCAAACGGGATAATGTTACTCTATGACGGTTGAGATGAAGGAGAAAATCGCCGAAAGAGCCGACCTTGTAGGAGGGGCCTTGGAGTGACCAGCCGAAGGTCGCGGCGGTCATTCGCACGCTGTCTTCCAAGCGATCGAAAAGCCCAAAGGAGCGGAGCTCATACAGTCGACGCATCGCAGCTTCCGCCAGCAATGCTGCCGGTGCTCCCCCACGCGCAGCGCACTGTCGTAGAGCCGCGGACGCGTTCGCCGAGGCGGTATTGCTCGTGATCCCGAGCAGCTGCAAGGAGCACGCAGCCGCAAACAAGCGGAGTCGTAAGCGGCGTTAAGGCCAGTGCGTGCCTCGATCGGAAATCGCAGTCGCGTAGAGGCTTGCCACCTTCTCGAAGGATATTACATGCTAAGCCGGATCTGAGACAGGGACAAAATGTGTGAAAGACGTGTCCGCAACAGCCCTATCGATCGCTTAACCGAACGGTTGTTAAAACAGCACAAGCAGACAAAGACTTTCACGACGAAGACGGCATATTGTGGCGACGGCCTTGATCCATTAGCACGCACTTGCATGACCCCGCCGTTGTGCATGGTGTCGACGACCAAAGGATGCGCCACAAACTCGGAAAGAGGCATGGTCAAGGATGGATAGTTATGAGGGGACCCAAGTTCTGGAGGAGCCTCTCGAGAAGCCAAACGCTTGTCTCTTCTCGTGATCATGTCTTGTTTCATCCATGGGACCTGTGCCATCAACTCAACAACAAGACACGTTCACGAATATATGGGGTAACTAAATGCGAATGTTAAGCGCCAGATGCCAGAAACAAGGGGGAAGAAAAGTTGATCCCAGCCCTGTGACCAGGAAACTTTCGGAGGTCCGAAGAACAGTAACTTATTTCAAGGGCAGTGGTAGTGCACCGGGTCATTAGTCCTTGGAGCGAGCCAAAAGTGTGCGCTTGTCTCAGTTTGCATGATGACGTCACAGGTTTTGACGCGTTTCGGAACACAAAACCATGTTCAGGAAACGGATATGACGCAAGATCGATCAAGAAGACGCGTTACGCTCTCGGAAGCGAATATTTTCAGGGAAGAGGGACTGCTTTAAAGCATATACCAGAATAGACCAGGGCCAGATGTCGCTGGTCATCATCCTATCTGAATCGGAATCCGTTTTGTTAGAGAGCAGCGAACGACCGGCCACTTCGACTGCCATTTCATACGCGCTGATGATACGTTCCATGGGGTCGCGAACGTTTGAAATCACATCCACTTCACCCGGTAGGCTTTCTACCAGGCTATAATCATCGTGTGAGGAAAGTAGATAGCAGTTTGCGTTTTGGGTGTCGAAACGGAATCGGTCGTACGACTTCGGACATCTTTGCGAAGGCGGGATGGCACTTTTCAATAGACAAGAGTTGAAGGTACGACCGGCTGTGCGAGGAACGTGCAAAAAGAAAAGCATTTTCTGAACGGTAGCAGTGAGCTCAGGGTTCCTGCTTTTCACCATTTCGTCTTTCTTTGCAATCCAAGATTCCACTTCAGTCCTGCAGTTCAGCAACGAAGAGGTCGAAGAACCGCTCGCTTTTGAAGTTGTTTCTGCCTGCTTGTTCGGCTTAGGTACTGGCTGAGCCACTTTCTTAGGTGTTGTGTTAACTCCGGCATTGACTTTGGTCGCCCTCCTGCTTCCCATGCTGGGCCGAGCCCCTGGGACCGCTTCTACCCATATGCCTTCACGGCTCGCAAGGAGGAATACCAGCATCACCCTCCACATCTTAATCCGTGTCTACTTCGTTTGGATTGTGATGTCAGCACACCCACTTCACTTCGGTACAAATATCAGCGAAGAATGCATATCAAGGCAACGGAGAGTACCATAGGATATCGCTTACAATTACCAGCAAAGTGTAGAATGTTCAAGATGAATCCCCGCTTCAATGACTAGCAGATGAATAAGAATGCAAATAAAGAGAGATTCGCATCGTGTTCGATATCAATACTCATTACTGCGAACTTTTGGTTGAAAGGTTTGTGGAATACAAAGAACGGAAGGGGGTTTCAGTTACCTCCTCATACTTTTGGGATTGAGTGAGACTGCCCTTGACCTTGCATCGGTACTTCGGTAGCCGGCGCGGGGGGCGATTTGGCTCCCTCGCCTGGGGTGAATTAACCCCTGCTCTTTATATAACTCTATGACGGTTAGCCCCCACACCGCGGGTATGGGCAGGTCGGTACCACCGAGTTCACTGCTTGTGGCGGGCTCTGGCGCGAAGTAGATGGCAAGGGGCAGGTGCCCACTTGCGAAGGACATAAGGTGGGAGGTGTGGAGTGAATTTGGGAGCAAGGGCTTGCCCTGTGCCGCCCTAGTTTTAGTGCAAAATGGTGTCATATAAGGTTGTCGAAAGTGGCCCTGTAGGGGGGGGGGCTGGGGCTGATTGGTTGAGGTGAGTATCATGGGAACACTGACTTTCACCCCCCATAAGGGGGGAGGTCTGTGGTGCCCTGTGTCACCCCTCGCCTGCTCGGATGTCACTTGCAGTGCCTGCTGTCTGCTCCGCTCGTGTGTCACGGTCCGTCCGCCAGCTTAAACTCAATTATCTTTCAGTTTAACGCCCGACTTTAGACGAACCGAGAACCCTATCTCACTGTGCTTTTACATTCAACTGAGAGTATATATATTGGCATATATCTACTTTCCTATAAGGTTATAGCCCACCCGCCACGTTCAGCGGTGGTGTTTTCTTCCGTCTTCCGTCCGCTTCGCGCCCTGTGACTCGATTCCCGACATTTACCGACACTATCGCCGACATTTTTGTACCGACACTTACCGACAACGGCCGGCTTGCTTTCGCATCGGTCACTTCCGACATTTTTTTTGCCGACACTTCCCGACATTTCCCGACACTTTACGCACTTTCCGTGCGTCAAAATTCAACTAAACCGACAATTCCTTTGAGTTCTTCAACCTCTGGACGACAGCACCTGATCTGCAGCAAAAGTGGCTTACCTGACGCCTATTTTGACTTCACCGACGTTTTCTACGCGAAATTCTACTGCAATTTGACCTTTTCATCGTCTGATTTGGTTGATTTTACGAGATTTTACGTTTTCCAACGCAAACTCAAACTTTGACCTTACGGATTTTACAGCCGCGGCTGAATGGCTTCTTTGCGCCAGCATGCGCGCATGTGCGCGCTGAGATCAGCACTTCACCTGCTTCGACAACGACAATTTACCACTGGTCACGACCTGGTGGTGCCTGGTGGTGCGTGTGCACCAGGCTCACGAAGAGTGTGATATATATATAGTTGAGGTATATATTCACAGCTCGGGAAACAATCGGGAACTGGTGAAACGGCTAAGACAATTTGATAACACAATTACTCAGGGTTTTGTGTGTGTCGGATTGTCTGTCGGAGAGCACGTGACAGACTGCAAGTGACACTCGCAGTGAGGGGTGACACAGAAAGGGGGTTGACTGTCAGTGACACAAAGTCACCCCCTTCATGACACCACCTCACCCCGAAGGTGTGAGGTCACAGGCAGGATGCAGCAATTCACCCTAGGTCCTAGCTAGCACACAAATGTTACTCGGCCCAATGGGACCTTTTTCAGTCCATCTAGTGGCGGATCCCCGCGTGGGCGATGGCTAAGCAACAACTGCATGTCTAGGCTTGCTAGGTCATAACACAAAACTGCCGATGTCTGTTCTAATTCTTGGTGGCGGTGGTGCCCTCGATGGTGGAGGGTGTCGAGTGCCACCAAGGTGATGGTCAACCAATCCCTGTACGGTACAAGAACCAAAAGCGGCCAGGCACCACCATAGCGAATGCGTCGATGGAGAGGGGGTAGGGAGGTGGAAAGTGAAAATGCGGAGAGGGGACGTGATTGAGTGCATGGGAAGAAACCCAAAAGGGACGATGGCGAGGGGCGAAGTGAGTGCGATAGCACCACCAGACACCACCAGATGGTGACTAGGGGGCGTGTAAGGCGAAGGCGAGGGAAGCGGAGAGATGAAGTCGTGGAAGTCAGAGAGTTCGTCGTCGACGACGGAAATGTTGGCGTCGAGGTTGATGTCTGGTGCGCAAGCACCACCAGACACCACCAGAGCGTTGCCAGAGGTAAAATGTCGTTGTCGAAGTAAGTTCAACGTAGAATGCAACGCTACCATGCGGGCACGCTGACGCAAAGAAGCCATGACCACTGAAACTGTAAAATCTGAAGGGGAAGAGGTTTGGGTTTGTGGCGACAACTTAAATTTCTGTAAAATTAACCATTTCCAATGATGAAAAAACCAATAATGGGTCAAATTTCGCGGGGAAAACGCCGGTCAGGTCAAAAACTTCGTGAGATAAGCCAATTTTGCTGCAGGATAAGTGCTGCCAGCCAGAGCGTAAAGTAAAATCGTGTTGACAAAGTAGATGCGTTGATAAAGAAGTGGACACGAAAGAGAACTCAAAGGGAAAACGTAGATGAGCGAAGATGCGCGGAAGAGATCCGGGAGATACGTGGCCGCGAATAGATACGTGAAGAGACACGTTGAAGCAAACGTTGAAATATAGATGCGTTGAAGATACGTAGATACGAAGATACGAGGTGGTAAATTAGATCGACCAGATGCAGCAAGCGACAACAGAGGCGCACGCGAGGATGCATCTGGGACTGGCTGAATGTGAGGCGCTGTTGAACTCCGGGGCTGGGGATCGGAGCAACCCGCGTGCCGCTGTGGGTCCGGACCAGCAGAATACGTCAAGTCCTCGAACAGCCGCCCGAGCATTTCGCACTGGCGCCAGACGGGTTCGGCGTGCAAGTCGTGCACGTGTAAACCAGGCAGTGCCTCCAGAGGCAACTACGGAAGCCAGGGATACTGCACTGCCGGCAACACCTGCCCACATCCCTGTGGGGGCACCTCCTCCGCTGGAAGCAGACCCGGCGACTCCCGAACTTAATCTTGAGTTTGACTCGTCCAGTCCATCCCCAACTCCCGTGCGCAACAGCCCGCGACTCCGGAGGAATCTCGTTGAGCGCGAACTTCAGGAGCCACCCCTGGGGATGGCCCACAGCCCAGTACGTGCGCGTCCGATTTCCTCTGGACACGGATCCCACGTAACGGCTAGCCCACCCCCAGGAGGCAATGCAGCTTGCATGCCGCAGGCCCGTGCCACCACCACCGCGACCGGCAATACCCCCCAGCGCAGCAGCCCCCGTTTGCAGCAGCGCGCCAAAGAGCGCGAGCACGAGTCAACCGGGAACGCCTACCTCCAGCAGATTGAGAACAGGAGAGCAGGTGAGTGTCTCCTTTTGCTGTTTCAGTTTCCTTGCAAGCGCCATACGATCAGCCGCAACTAATGGAGCGCCACCCGGGCACCGTGCAGGGAATAAACGGAAGCTATGTGAGCTACTGTGTATGGGGAGCGCCACGTACCTGGAGGATTTTCAGCGACAGGTGCAGCAGATAATGCCGCAAGTGGCGCAACTAGCGGAGGATGCCCTGATATTGCACATCAAGCACGTGTTCAGTGTAACACGGAAACGTGTGCACATCACCTGGAATGGGGTGTTCGGCAAGGTGGAAATGCAAGGTTTCCGCGTGGCAACCGTACAGCACGACCTCGCCGAAGAGCACGACGCGGTCAAGCAGCTGCAAAGACGGTGGACAGCGGATCTAAAAAAGCGGGCTGAGAAATCTGCAAGCTTGGAGGCCGCGTTCGAGGCCACCGTGGTCAAGGCGCCGCCGACACGTCGAACGCGCAACGCCCCGCGTAGTGCACGCCCCTCCAAGAGCATGCAAGAGCGCAACGCGACGGTGGGACCGACTGGGAGCGACCACGTCCACATGACCAACGTGCTCAACCGGGGACGCCTCGCGCACTGTGACCGGATGAAGATGAGCGCAGCTCGCCGGAAGAAGCTGAACTTGACCCAGAACACCGACTACGGCATGAGCTTGCTGGAGAACTTCACACACACCGCGTATGGGGAGTTGTACGAGGCTGACCAGCTGGATAAAACGGGGGAGAAGAAGGACCTGCACATCACCGTCGGCCGCGATTGTTTCGAGCACGACGCCCTCCCCGAGTGGCGGGAGCTTGGCCACCCTGCCGTTATGCGGTGTCATTGCATCGGAGTGGAAGCGTTCGACGAGGACTCGGATGAGGAGGGCGACACGCAACAACTCCCCAAACCGCGCGGCGCTTTCGACTACTCCGTATTCCATGACGATTTCAGTGTGGAAACGTTTGACTTTGACGAACTGGTGAAGTTGAATCTGGTTCGCCTGCCGGACATCGCAGTGACCCAGGAGTACGATGTGGTGTGGACAAAAGCGCCGGTGGATGCCGCCAAATCCGTGATGCAGGAAGTGCGCCACACCCCGACGGCAACATCCAGGCCATCCATTTTACGGACGGCCGAATTCTGGCAGCGCTGAGGAGGTACGTGCAAGTCTGCAAGGACGACCCTTTTGGACGGGGGGGGGGCGCTGTTATAGGCACCTGCGAGCATGTTTCATGTGGTAAAAGCTTCAGATGGGCGAAGGCGACGGGCGTGGCAGGGTGTTGAATGCGCAGGGCGCAGGAGAGGAAGCGGACGAAGAGTGCGGCACGGTAATGGACAGAGATGCCAACGGCGCCCCGCCCGCGCGCGGGTGTAATGAAAAGCGATTTGAGGTGGTGGAGACGACAAGAGGGAAGATCGTTCTACCGATGAATAATGGGTCTACTACTTTGGTTTGAAGGATGCCATCGAGAGGTGGATGCGGGATCCCGAGTTCTGCGAGACCCTGGCACGCTGCAACGCACGACAACAACCAGACTTCTGGTCATCGGACTTGGCTAAGGCTAGAGACCATCAGGGTGTTTTCGATTAGATGCGCGACTAGGAGACCGCGTGGAACCTTATTAGTAGAACAAACAAGATTTTCATATATATAATTTTTTGTGTGTGTACTACGATTCCTGTGTGCGCCATCCTACCTGGGTAATGCCTGTGATGCCGTGTAGCTTAAGCTGAAACCGGCTGTTCGCCGGTAGCCCAGCTCCTCACGCGATGCCTGCGGACTGCCGGAGGGCACCTGTGTTTTGGACGTTTGTCTCAATGCGTGGAGACCTTTGTGCGCGCAACATATGAGGAATGTGATGTGTGAAGCTCGATGCAGGGCATACAAGGGATTGGCATGACCTCAAGCGAGGTGTATGACATGGTCATGAGGTGCTACCGTAGTCATCGTAGCCTGAGAACGGAACTCCATCACCGGCAAGGGGGGCATGGTGCCCCGAGGGGACCATGCAAACCGGAGGAGCGGGCACGGTTGGAGCTGCTTACGAACTGGGTGCATGAACGTGGCGGAAGGCTGTATAAAAAAAGATGGCTTGTGAAAGAGATGTCACGCCTGAACTGCGCTGGGGACACGCTGATCGCCGATGAGGTAGCACCTGATTTGGAGCATGACCACCCTGCAGGGGCATGTCAAGGAGCTGCTTGTGACGCGGAGAACGAGGCACCAGGCACGCCACCAAGCGACGCAGGTTTTGAGAGCGGAAATGAAGCTGGGGCTGAAGAACCCACTCTTCTGGTTTGGAGACATCCAAGTGGATGGCTCTCAGGCGCCGCATCACCTTGGGTGCATATTTCAGCCCTCGGCGGAACGTAGAGAGCATCGACAGGTTGGTCATCTCCACGCAATTGGGGACTCTGCCGGCCAGGAAGTTGACGGAGGCCATGCGAGTCTCCAGTCGCGAGAAATACTCCGCCGCGGTCTCGTTCATCGCCTGCTTCAGGGCAATGGTCTCGCCGTGTGCGTTCTCCAGGTAGGCCTGCGTCAGGGAGCACACCGCCAGATCGCTGAAGAACACGTCCAGCTCCCCGTAGCGTTGGTGCCAGGCTTGCTCGGACCCAAAGGTCCCCGCCGCGCGCTCCAAGAACTTTCTCTGCTGGTCTTGAAGAGTGTGCTCCTTGAAGCTCCAAAGAAGGCTTGACACACTCGCCTGGTACGCTGATACTGACGGCGTACAACTGGGAGTGGTCAGTGCTTCGATCACGATGGCCTCCTGGAATACCTTCCGCACCATGTTGGAGTAGTGCTCCAACTGCGTCAGGAGGCCCTCCTTGTCGGCCGATTTCGTGTCGGACGCGGAGCGGGGGAACCTGGTGACGCTCTTGACCAGCTTTAGCACCATCTCCTTGGTCTTGTGCTCCAGGCGGACCTCGTCTGAGGATGCTCGCAGGTTAGTGCCCTGCGGCAGACGGACGATGCCTGGAACAAAGGGGGTGGCGCTGGGAGAGAGCACGGGGTTCGCAGCGGCGGCAGAGTGAACGGGGTTCGCGGCAGTGGCAGAGTGAACGGGGTTTGTGGCGGCGGAGTGGGGGAAACGGGCTGGAGGTGGTGGTCCCGGGGCATGCGCGGGTGGAGGCGCAGGCGCGGGATTTGTGGGGACTGCAGTCGGAGTGGGCGGTAATGTAGGGGCTGATGGTGGTGCGGGGAGTGGAAGAGGTGTATGGAAGGGCAGGGGTGTGGATGGTTGTGCGGCCACCACGCTCATGCTCCGGTACCAATCGGAGTTGCTGACCTCCGACCACGCGGCGAGCCCGTCCTGATCGAAGTTCTGCATCTCCGACTCCCGCGCAGTAGCAGGGATCCACTCCCACACTGGCTGCCCCATGCTGGTAGACCGCACATTGGCCGCGGCTGGGTCCCCCATTGCCATATCCATGACCTCGCGGTCGACCATGAGGACCCAGGTCTCCACACGAGGGTTGGTAAGGGGTAGGGGTGCATGGTGTAGCCGGCCTCCCATGCGCGCATATGCAGTCAGCGGCGCTCCCAGCAGGTGCATGATCTTGAACAAGATGGCGTCGCCCTGCACCCCAGCACGGCGGCGTTCGTCCCATGGCAGGGAGACGGTTGCCGCGCCTCGCACCCCAGCTGACTGGTGCACCCACAATGACCCACCATCGTGGGTGACGAAGAGAGCTCTGACCTCTGGGTACTGAGGGTAGGAGGGCTCTGGTGCGGGGTCGTCAGGGGGATCCTGAGGTGGATCACTGGGGGGGCCTGGTGGCGAGTCGCTTGAACTGGAGTCTCTGGGCTCTGAGTCGGGGTTGCCACCGCCATGCACCACCGTCTCCATCGACTGCCGCCGGCGGGCCACCATCATGTTGTGGGGATTTGGCCGACCCTGAGTGGGAGGTTCGGCGGGAGCGGTCTCAGCGGCGGTCTGAGGCACTGGAGGGGTTACGCTGGCGGCGGCGTCTGTCTCGTGTAGATGGTCCGCCGTCAGGCCCTGTGCGCTGCCCTGAGGGTCGCCTGGTGGGGAGGCTCCTGCCGATGCCGTCGCGCCAGGCAGCGCGAGTCCTCTCGAGAGCACTGCGGAGATGTCCAGGGCCTGTACTGCCGCCAGGACTTCTCTGCGAATGTGTTCACTTCGGCTGCTCGCGTCCGAGTCGGAGCCGGACCTGTGGGCGGCCCTCCGCCTGCGCTCAGCCCGTGCCTGCGTGCTTCGGCTGCCTCTGGTCCCCGTGCTGGTGCGGCTGATGTCCGTGCCGGAGTCGGGGTCAGAGTGATCAGGTGCGTGGCTTGGGCCTGGAAGATGCTTGCCATGTGTCGCAGGCCCGAGGATGCCCTTCGGGAACGCCGACGCCGGCGAGTCTCTGAGGTTGTTGCCACCGCGGGAAGGTGACGCACCAAGAGCTGGGTCCCGCCCGAGACGTTCTGCTGAACTCCGCTGTCAAGGGGTACCTGCAGAGGATCCGGCAGGGCCGCGGCACCGATGCTGATGAAGTGCTGCAGCGATGAGAGATCCGCGCCTGAGTCATGAAGCGCGGAGGTGGCCGGTGCCAGCTGATGGGGCTGCTGTGGTCGATGCTGCGGCTGTTGTAGCGGCTGCGGCTGCTGCTGCTGCTGCTGCTGCTGTTGCTGCTGTAACTGCCGCTGTTGTAACTGATGCTGCTGTAACTGCTGCTGCATCGGTTCCAGTGGCTGCTGCTGAAGCCACTGCTGTTGCTGCTGCTGGTACGCGAGCCACTGCTGCTGCTGCGGTAGCTGTTGTTGGAACGGTGTGGGATATGCGCCCACGGGGTGATGGGCTCCCAGTGTGAACGGCACTGGTGATACTCCCCCAGCGAGGGGCGCTGATTGGGGCAATACCCAATTGACGCCGTTCCATACAGCCTGTACGGGGGTGCCATCCGGCATAGTATAAGGGCGGGGCACCGCTGTGTAGGGCATGGTGGTGCCTGGATGTGGAATGGGGTGAGCGGAAGCGTATGCGGTGGGCGATGGGAAGGTCATGGGTGCTGGAATCTGTATAGGCAGCCCTGACTGGGAGTCCCGGTGCAGGCCCCTATGACAGACCCCTAGGCCAACACTGGACTGCTGACTGATCTGTAGGCTCGTGCTGTGACACACGCTGTGTCACAGGTAGGCTAGACTCCGTTACCGTTGCGAGACCGTTCGGGGTATATCTAGCTTAGGGTTTATATTATTAAGAGAGTTTATCCACACACAGTTCGAGACCCTCTGATATCTTGTGAACTAGGATATTCCGGTAGGTCGTGGCCCCATCCACGCTATATTCCACATTGCTTTTGGCCATGATTGGCTAAAACAACCGTTTTGGTAGGTGGTGCGCACCGGCGCGTTTGGGTGCGCGTGGGAAGTTTGGGATGAGCAGCTTTTGAGTATTTGATCGGCAGCTATGGGGGTTCGACCTGGATCGGACTTTGTCGGCGCAATGTCCTTGTACGGTTTTCTCTTTGCCTTGATCCGGCAATCTACCGTTCCTTGGGCTGGTGACTGCAGCACCTTCGACCTCGACTTCGTCTTCCAGTGCCCCTCGCTGCCATGGTTTTACCGCTCTTCGCATGGCTGTGTACTCACGTTCTCCCCACGCCGCTACCCTTACGCGCCCCAGCGTACCACCTCCCATCGGGCTCTCTACGTGATGGTTTCTACAAGATCCAAAAAGTCCCTTATGAGGGACTCCGACATCGATGCCTCTCTAAGGCTGACCGACGCGGTGCGCAACACGCCGACGGTCAAAACCCCGACTTTTGCGTATCCCGCACCTACTTCCAACGAGGACGCCGACGTTGCCACCAGGAAGTATTTGCAGGAGCAGTCCAAGCTCGTTGACGAGATCTACAAGCAGCGGCTGCATCGGTCTTGGGCCAAGGGTATCCGCGAGGATATCCTTGGGGACAAGAAGCATTATTTCAGCGGCACGACTGACGCGAACCTGCTCTCCGACATGGTGGTGCAGCTTCGTACGGAGTTCGCGTCCGCTGGGCTGGAGCTGGCCTCGTTCGATCTGGACGAGCCTATGGCTCTGGTGGTGAGCAAAGTCAACGGCTTGCTCTACGACGTGCTCCAGCTGGTCATCGAAAAGCACAGCAACGCCCACGTTTGGCTTACGGGAACGGACGCGTCTGCTGACCGAGATGGACGGCGTGCTCTGGTGGACGTCATCAAGCGCTGCGTTCCGGTGGCGTTACGGGAGTCTTTCCAGCAGGAGCATGCGGCTCTCAACTATCCCGCCAACGTTGACCCGCAACCCGTTCTGGCTCGAGAGCAGCGTTTGGTGCGGGACAACAAGGCAGCTGACTGGACGCCCACCGAAGCCACCAGGAAGCTCAGCCTGTACACCCGGCTTGACCCGGTGTTCTACGCCGCGGTTAAGGTGCGCTATCCCATGGTGGCCGATCTTGCGACGGTTTCCCTCGGTGACCTTCGCTCTCTGGTGGTTGAGATTTACCAGGCATGGGCGGCGACGGAGGCCGGGAAGGCTGCCTTGACCGGCCCCTCTTCTGGTGGCGCGTCTGCTTTACTCTCCAGCGACGAGCACCAGGTGCTCCTCGGCAAGATCCAGGAGTTGACTGAGCTGGTGCAGCGGCAGTGCGGGGCGGCTCAGCCGGTGGTGCAGCGGCAGCGGGATCCGCCGCAGCGGCAGCACGGGCAGCGACCGCCGCAGGGACGCCAGCCGCAGCGGCAGGGGCAGCCCCAGCGGGGCTTTCGCATGGGTGTGAACAACCCACCCGCCGTGGGCTTCGATCGCGACGAGCAGCGGGCGAAACCGCTCTGTGTTCGCTGCAAAAAGTCCGGTAAGGAACTCTATCATTTCTACCGCGACTGCCCTCTTGGCGGTCGCCAACATTCCCCTGGCACGGCCGCGGCTTTCTGCATTCCCATCGACGACGAGGATGCGGAGGGCGTGCACGCCCTCGCCATGTGTGCCGTGTTCCAGGAAGCAGCGGATGAGGGGGCGGACGCCTTTGCCCGTGCGGCGACGGTGTACGGCCCGCCAGCGGTGCTTTGCGGGGGCGTTGTGGGGGGCATTGACGTGTCCGCCTACGGCTTCTCCGTGGACGCGGAGCCACCGGTGACGGGGACGCCCGGTGAGGACATCCTCCGACGGCTGGACGACCTCGCGGCGGAGGTCAACGCGGCCGTTGAGCCTAAGGTACACTACACTCACGCCTCCTTCCTGCCGTCTGGGGGTGTTGACACGCAGGCTTCGGCTCTGGTGTGTGACTCTGCCGAGGCAGGTGACACACCGGAGGAGCAGGTTCCGGCAGGTGGTGCGGCGGCATCGGCATCCGCCGTGCCGGCCCCTGCTATGCCTGTCTTGGCGGACGAGGAGGAGCTCCTGAAGCTCTACGGCTACAGCGAACCCGTGTCCCTTCAATCGACACGGGTGACCACTACGGCGGGCACGGACGGTGAGTTCAAGGGCGCTGTGGAAAATGTCAACCACGCCGCGGTTGTGCCGGTCGATCTGACTGGCTACGACACGGACGATTGCGAAGACTTCGCTGACGGTAGCTTCCGGCTGAAGCCGCGGGCTCCTGCCATTTCGGCAAATCATGCGTCGGAGCCTGCAGCCCAGGCACCTCACTCTGGTGGTGCTCTGGGGGATTGGGGTGACGGTGCTCACCGCACCTACGGTTGCGGCAAGCCGCCATGGGGCTTCCCCGCTCAGCCGGGTTTGTGGGGGATGCCCTTCCTTCTTTCCTTCCTTCTCTTGATTTCTGTCATGGGAGTGGGAGCTGCCGCCTACACGGCGGCCAATGAGATCGACCTTGTGCAGGTATCGGGTCGGGCTGCACCGCAGCCTGTGCTGTGCAGGGGTGATTTATGTATCTACTCTGGTATCGCGGAGCTGGACCCCGTCACTCTGGATGCGGTGCTGCACTCCCTGGGTGCCGCGACGGTGGCTCACCGGCCGCCTGACCCACTGGAGTGCAGTACTGCAATCGGCCACGGTGGGCATTGTGGTGACGGTGCTCCTCTGACCTTTGACCCCGAGTAGTTTACTTCTGGTTCTGGCAGTACACCACTTTTCTAGTGGTGTGCTGAGATGTACTTTGACCTCAACTTGGTCTTCAATCTGGTTTATGCTTTTGCTTTGACAACTTTGTATTCTTCAATCTGACTTGCTGGTGCAGACCTTTTCAGTAGTTTAGCAGGACACTCATTGCCTGTATGCTTTTGCTCTTGTACTAGCTAGAGGGTTCCAATTTGTGTATCAGAATGGCACAGTTGGATTAGCAGTTAGGACCTGTCACCCTAGGCTTCTGCCCTAGCAACTTACATTTCTGACTCTCCTAGCCAGTCACCACCCGCAGTGCTGGGGTGGTGTGCTGGAATCTGTATAGGCAGCCCTGACTGGGAGTCCCGGTGCAGGCCCCTATGACAGACCCCTAGGCCAACACTGGACTGCTGACTGATCTGTAGGCTCGTGCTGTGACACACGCTGTGTCACAGGTAGGCTAGACTCCGTTACCGTTGCGAGACCGTTCGGGGTATATCTAGCTTAGGGTTTATATTATTAAGAGAGTTTATCCACACACAGTTCGAGACCCTCTGATATCTTGTGAACTAGGATATTCCGGTAATGGGAGAGAACAGTGTGTGGTGTAGCTGCTCTGCGCTGACACTCATGCTGGGAAATGCCTCTGATGTCTGCTGTGACATTCTGACTGCTGAGCTGGTTGAGTTCAAAGACTGGGTGTGGCAATAGCCACAGGTGAGCAAAAGTAGTGAGTGCTCGCCTTTTTATTTAATCAGTCTCGTCCTCGTCGATGTCACTCGCTGGAGGCGAAGGAGCGGGACTTCCAGGTGGAGATGGGGGAACCCAATCAGCGCCAAGGAGGACCCAAGGGGGGGCGTCGATCACTTGTATTGCCTGGAGATGCCACACGTGGTCGTAATGTACTGGTGGGATAGCCAGCGTGACTTTGCCCAGGCGTTCAGTCGTTGTTCTCCTCTTCGTCGTCAGAGGAGGAGGGGGAAGGAGGACCGCTCCAAGGACCGCTCTGCCAGAAAGCGCCTGCTGGTGGATAGGTAGGGTCTGGAGGGAATACCCACTTGATAGGTCCTTGCTTCCACCACGCTCTTCTGTATTCTTCTGGCGAAGGGGGTACTGCCATACACCAGCGAACTCAAAATTTGGCCAGGGCTCCGCGACACGATTTTTGAGTGCCTAGGCGCGCGGGCAAGAGTCAAGCAGCAGTGAAAAAGGAGGTGTCAGGTCCAATATGGGGGTCCAGTGAGGTCCCAGACGGTATCTGTACTCCGTAGGTCCCAAGAAAAGCCCCAGTCAGTGCGCTGCTGGAAGATACCAGGAGGTGCTGAAGGGCTGCCAGAAACGTCCCAGAACTGCTGAAAGCGCCTTTTGGTGGAGCTTTCCCCGCTGCTGATGGCCGTGAGGGCGGTATCAGGGGTTTCTAGGCTGTTCTATGGGGTCTAAGGAGGGGTTTTTCGGTGGTGGGGGCTACTGTGGAAGGTTTTGGGGTAGGCTGAAAACTGGCTAAAACTGCTGTTTTTGGCTGTTTTTGCTGTTTTTGCTGCTTTTAGGGGTCTGTAACTAGTTGCATGCCTGGAACGAGGCCATGATAGACCCTAGTATCCAACCTTACTGCTCGAAATCGGTCGGAACTGGCCTCAGACGAAGTTTGGTTTTAAGATCTTGTCAGGCATGCTTGGGTCGAAAAGCCGTTTTGAGCCCCCAGTGTTAAGGGAGCCGGATACTGCTTTTTAGTGACTTTTGGAGGTATTTACAGGAGTCCTTCTACAAAAAAAAATGGTTTTTCTGACGTAGAAATTGCGCAAAGGTAGCCAAAAGTACAGCCTCTCCCCTGCAGTATTCCGTAAGTTACAACAGGTCCGTGGTTGAACGCAACGGAGGCGTTCAAAGTAACGCAAGATACCAAATGTGCCAGGGGCACGACGACAGATGCTCGGAAATATGTTTTTGATTGAACGTGCAAAGGTACACAATTCGGATTTTATAATATACTGGATCAGGGCCAGATTGAGGTACAAACGATAATTCGGTTCCGAGTTCTGAAGGCTAAACACTTCTCAAGTGCTCTACTTATTCACTCGTCACTCAGGTTGCAGGGTCAACCACTCGAGAGCCGATGTCACACTTCGGCTCAACGTTCAGTTCCCGATCCGATCTCATTTCTAATTCCGATTCGTCATTCTCGATTCAGATGTTATGCCGACAGGCTGACACGATGACTGCCCCACAGTACTGTCATACTACTGTACTGTCATACTGTCATACTGTCATACTGTCATAGCGTCATACTGTCATACTGTCATAACCTTAATATCTGATATTCGATTTCATTGTCTTTTCAACCCCGATGCGAATCTGACCATTCTTCGAGGGTCTGACTGAGTTCCACGATGACACCCCCCACAGTACTGTCATACTACTATAGTGTCATACTGTCATACTGTCATAGTGTCATATTGTCATACTGTCATACCCCGGACATCTGGTATTCATTCTCATCGTGATTTCAAGCCCAATTTCACTGTCATCGTGCCAATCCCAGATTACCCCCGATGACACACATACGCACGCATAGGCATATCGGGCACACTTCTTGCACTCTGCAGCCTCCGTCCACACATCAACTCGCAGAAGACACGAGAGGCACATTAATGAGATGGCAAGATACCGAACACACCTGACGAAAGAGTTATTAAGACTCGAGTCCCGGCGGGCGGGATGTAAAAGCTGGAGTTGGGATGGATAGTTGGCTAGCCGAGGCTTACAGCGCAACCTGCATACAACCAGATGCGACGCAATATCAAACACAAAAAAAAACAGTACAACATGAAGTGCCCCAAGCGGTCGTTAAATAAAATGCACTGCGTGAAGTGGGAACGCAGCAGGGTGGCGCAGTTCAGGATGATGGCACGTCAACGCCGAGCGCTGCAGCGTAGGCTGTCTCAGGGCGGGCTGACATAGTAAAGGAGTCGTGGCAAATTTCCCGAAACAATATCGTTGGAAAAATGATGTCCAAAAGGTGTCGGTTTGTTCTGAAAATAACCTGAACTCCTTCCTTTCTAGCGTTTCGTATCGTGCACGTACCGACTTTTTTTGGACCCATGATCGGTCGGGGTCCCTTGATAGGCGCACCGCTTCCTACCTGCATACCTAGGACTTAGTTATAACGATAATGTTGTAGTTCATTTTCAGCACTGAAATGCTAATTTGTGCGTGGTATTTCTCGTGATGCCACACTCATTACACCACCTTCCCAAAATCGACTTCATGGCAAATTTATCCAGCCCAAAGTCATATGTGAGGAGTGAAGTCAGTAACAATGTGGAGACAGTGAAGTATGGACTCCTTTACAGAGCGCAAGCGTTTACGGTGCCTTGAAAGACATACAACATATCAACGACTCCTGCTCTCAGGGAATTAGTTAGGAAATATTGTTGGTCTGACAATTGAATGCATGAGGTGGATCCACACATAAACGCATCCGATGGCAGATTGTCGTGGAAGATGCAGCGTACACATAAAGTGCAGACTCGCATCGGAATGGCTACTTCCGCACAATACTTCGAAAACAAATCAATGCTGCACTTACATACCCATTGCAATGACTGCAATAGCAAATGAATGTCCGTCAATACTATGATATAGCATGCATCGATTCCACGTTGGTCTGATATGTGTTGCAGATATCTGATTGGTATCTGCAGATACATACATAGAGTTGCTTTCCACACCTTCAAGTTCTGCTCATGAACGCTAGCCTGTTGGTGTGAGACCTTAAAATAGGGATCATCACAGAATGCAGGTGATGCAAGGATATATTGTGGCGTTGCCAAGTGAACCACTAAAACTCATCGAGGTCGTTCTTTTCTTCTCCCATAAGGGGGTCCATGTCAAACTCGGCCTCAGACACTGCTGGTAACCCTTTCGATTTCAGTTTCTGGTTGAAACTATGCCATTTAGATTTGTAGTGCTCTCTGTGCTCATTTGCTACAGTATACTCCACCCCACATGTGTTGCATTTAAACACGCGCCCCCCACTCTTAACGGCTGGAGCAGGCACAGGGCGTGGCTCAGCCTGAGAAGCTACGTTGCCTTGCCGCGAGTCAGAACAAACACGTGCCGTGGCGTCTGATGTGTCAGAGGGGCGTGCGACATCGAAAATTTCAGGCATCGAGCTCGATCCTTGGATCGCTAGTGCTACCACCTCGAGCTGCCCGCCTCCCTCTGGCAGGGAGCGCACAAACTGGTCGCACCTGGAGAGCCCCGTCAACCAAGGGCATCAACTTTTGGCCAGCATCCCTTCAGGCCTCCTGGAAGGGCGGTTCTTCGAAACAGCCACACGTGGTGTGCACACATTTGAGGAGGGGGATTGGCAGAGCTTGCACCCTATAGACACCTGTGGGTTTTCCTAGGGGTAAGTACCACGACAGCAGTGATACACAACTCGCTCTGGTGCAAGACAGGATGAAAATCGAAACAGGAAGGGGCGGAAAGGAATTCGAAATATCTGAACTTTACCCACAAGTTTTCAAGGCAGGGAGAGCTGGGCAGTGGAAAGAAGGAGATGGGAGGTTGTCAGCAGAGGGGGATGGGGAAAGGTCAGGGCCTGAGCGTACCTCCGGAAGCAACTAGGCTCGAGTGCACACGTCACAAAGAGCCGTGAGGCTTCAGTCTTCTTTGACTCTACTCTGGACTTCATCGCTTGGAGCTCCCCTAGAAGCGCGTCCTGCGCGCTCTGAGATACCTGCAGGTGTACACGACGGACGGATTTGACAAAAGGTTCCTAAAACTGCTCAGTGCCTCGCGCGGCTCCACTCGATAGTCCCCCGTGAGAGACGCCTCACCGTGGCCTTGAACAGCCCTGTGTGGCTCGGCTGCACGGGCCGCAGCCCTGCACGTGCGAAGGGCCACAACGCCTCTCTAAGCCTCGGATAGCCCTCGCGAGAGGCACGTGTCACTAACCAGAGCTTCAGCTGACGTACGTGCTATCAGCATTGGGCTCAGTCGTCGTCGTGCTACTGTCAAGCAATCGAAGAAGCCGAGCTCTCTGGCACCTTCTTGTCTTGTGTTGGAGAGTTTGACGTCTCCCCCAACGACGGCTCTGACCGATATCTCCCAGGATGACGGAAAGCGCGGGTACCCTGAAAAGGGTGTGAAATTTTGAAGTACACGGCGACAAAGGGTCAGAGGGCTGGTGCAATGCGCCACGTGGAGCGGCGTCGGCTGGGCGGCGCCGTGTGGACCTGTATGCTCAGGCGCATCCACGCCCTCTCGATGGGAATGGACTTCTGGAGCTGGGGTAAAAAGTCCAAGGCTTGCTGTTTCGCGGTCTTGTTCGGATCCACGGAGAAGTGCACATCCTTGAGGGACCTCTCGAGAAGCTCTAGGGGATACGGTCGGCCGTTTTCAGGGTTTACGCACTTCTCCACCAACACGTTTGCAACATCACGGTAGAGGTTATCAAAGTGCATTTCACGTTCCTTGTCGGACACTTGCATAGCGCCCTCTTCCAGGATCTGAAACGCGATGGTAATACTTTTCAATTTAGTTGCGACTCGATCGCCATGATAGATATCTTATCTCTTGACAAAAAATATATTGGCACAAGCTTCCCGCTTATTACGTCAAAGAGAAGTTGCTTCAACTTGCGTCTTAAGTGAAATCTGATACAGCTCATTCTCAAATATTCGCGCATTCCAAGATACCCCGTGAACCACAACGTAAGCGCACTCTACAGCTGTTATGACTTTTGGGTTTGAGCTGCTCAAGTTTCCGAAATCGGGGTTGATCCTCGTTATGAAATAAGATGTCTTCACGCGTACGACACCGTTAAAAGATATAATAAAGCGTTCAGAGCAGCGCGACGGTAAGAAATTATCAAGTTCCTGTGCACAGTCAGGGAAAATATCGAATACAGGATGATAAAGATTGCGACACAGCGAGTCGACGAGCAACGGCTCGTTTCAGGGCGACTGCGTACACCACCGTACCGTGGGAAGCAAGTTCTGGATGTCTGTGCGTTTGCTAGTATCGCAACTGAATTTAATATAAATCGCTAACCTGCTACACTGCTTAGCATATTCAACAAAGTTTCATCGAACCTTTCGGCAAACTGCTTCCTCGTCCGCGGTCCCAAAAACCTTCTTCAGCAGGTCCTTCTTGGCGACGACACCTTTCGAGACATTGTCGAAGACTGTTGTCGTTTGCAAAACTTCATTGATATCCTTCTCACTGCGCACTTAACGCACACTTCGTTTGGTTAGCCCATAAGCGTGCCAAGTTCGAGCGGCGGCGCGAGGTGAGAAGGCGCCCGCACGCTTCAAGTAATGTGGCTGGGCTGGGGCTTACGCTCCACTCCTCCAAGCGCCCACGGTATTCTTGTAACAAGCTATCTCAAAACGTTTTCCCCCTTTCTTGTATCTTACCACGGCGATGTTGGTTAGACGTTTCTGTGAGGCGAACAAACGCTTTGTGAGAATCAACCTGAACCGTATACTCAAATATACATCTCCGGGAAACATACCTGCCCAATCGGTTGAAATAGAGACATTGGATCCTGCTAATTGCGATCAAAAATACAACTACAAATTGTCCACAACATACGCTATGTTCTGAATGTTGTCAGTGGTAATTCTGACCGGCGCTGGCCTCTTGTATCAGATAACCCTAATTGCTAATACAAGTATTACCGTACAGTAATACTAATAAGGGTAAAGGTCTCAGATGCGCTGGAGGTTCACGGAACATGACAGACGTCATCGCGACTGTCATGTGACGGAATCACAGGTTCGATGAGACACAGCCGGCGAACCGTTATGTGACACACATGCACTGCAGTACCCCCCTAGCTACCCTAGCTACCCTAGCTACCCAGTAATCACAGCTGTCAAGCAAGACTAGGATCTCGGAAGGGTATTCATGACACACTGCAATCGGTACCTAAACCTGCAGTGTGCACCAAGATTCATAAACAATGAACCAATTCAGGCACTGTATGCCATCCAAGACTCTGAAATGTGAGCAACACCAAAGCGATCAATCCATCACCAAAAACAAAGCAGAACTCAAGCATGGGAGGTGGGTGGGAAAAACACCCTTCTTTGAAACCAAATCAAACTGCGGAGCCGAACTCTCACAGAGTTCGAAACCTTATACCACGTAGTGGTACCTTCTTTCCCGTCTGTCACCCCCCGTGCGCCAAGCGAGTACTCCCACCAGCGGCGGTAGAGACCACGACTGCGAGGACAAGCGCCATGTAGGCGGCTTGCGCGATGCGATGAAGTCGGAGATTGCGCCGAAGCTGCGTCCAGCGCGCCGCGAAGCGAGGCTTGTCCAACCTGGCCGGCAAAGCGGGCAGGCACACGCGGCCCAACAAGAAGACTTGGGACCA
>LGRX02012390.1:0-37474 GCA_001247695.2 Cymbomonas tetramitiformis
TTCGGCGCGGAGCGGAGCAGCCTCCCCGCACCCTTGGTCCCTGGGTCCTATAGTCCTTGCGTGCACGCTTTGCACCTATCTACCGTACGCGCACCCTCGCGCATTCCTCCCCACCTACCACTCGCAGCGCCGCTGCTCACCCTTTGGCCGCTGATTCGCAACCGCAGATGAAGCAGCATAAGGCACGGCGCCGGGGAGAGCGCCGCACGCGCCACGCGCCTGATTCGGCGCGGAGCGGAGCAGCCTCCCCGCACCCTTGGTCCCTGGGTCCTATAGTCCTTGCGTGCACGCTTTGCACCTATCTACCGTACGCGCACCCTCGCGCATTCCTCCCCACCCACCACTCGCAGCGCCGCTGCTCACCCTTTGGCCGCTGATTCGCAACCGCAGATGAAGCAGCATAAGGCACGGCGCCGGGGAGAGCGCCGCACGCGCCACGCGCCTGATTCGGCGCGGAGCGGAGCAGCCTCCCCGCACCCTTGGTCCCTGGGTCCTATGGTCCTTGCGTGCACGCTTTGCACCTATCTACCGTACGCGCACCCTCGCGCATCCCTCCCCACCCACGACCTGCAGCGCCGCTGCTCACCCTTTGGCCGCTGATTCGCAACCGCATATGAAGCAGCATAAGGCACAGCGCCGGGGAGAGCGCCGCACGCGCCACGCGCCTGATTCGGCGCGGAGCGGAGCAGCCTCCCCGCACCCTTGGTCCCTGGGTCCTATAGTCCTTGCGGGCACGCTTTGCACCTATCTACCGTACGCGCACCCTCCGCCATCCCTCCCCCCCCACCACTCGCAGCGCCGCTGCTCACTCTTTGGCTGCTGATTCGCAACCGCAGATGAAGCAGCATAAGGCACGGCGCCGGGGAGAGCGCCGCACGCGCCACGCGCCTGATTCGGCGCGGAGCGGAGCAGCCTCCCAGCACCCTTGGTCCCTGGGTCCTATGCTCCTTGCGTGCACGCTTTGCACCTATCTACCGTACGCGCACCCTCCGCCATCCCTGCTCACGGCCTGCTCACTAAACTGGCCGGTAGTTGCCGCTGCTAGCGACCATATGAAACACTTGCCATCGCCGGGGACTATTACAAGCAGCCATGTGCGTAGAGAGCAGCGAGAGTGGCCCTACAAAAACACGCGAACGGACACTGTGACAGGGGCATACACTCGATGGCTGTGGAAGCATGCGCAGCTCGGGACCGACATCGCCAGGTATCCATGGCCCTGTCGATGGCCCGGGGAGAGCCACTCTTTGGCCGCTGCTCACCCTTTGGCCGCTGATTCGCAACCGCAGATGACGCAGCATAAGGCACAGCGCCGGGGAGAGTGCCGCACGCGCCACGCGCCTGATTCGGCGCGGAGCGGAGCAGCCTCCCCGCACGCTTTGTCCCTGGGTCCTATGGTCCTTGCGTGCACACTATGCACCTATCTACCGTACACACACCCTCGCGCATCCCTCCCCACCCACGACCTGCAGCGCCGCTGCTCACCCTTTGGCCGCTGATTCGCAACCGCAGATGACGCAGCATAAGGCACAGCGCCGGGGAGAGCGCCGCACGCGCCACGCGCCTGATTCGGCGCGGAGCGGAGCAGCCTCCCCGCACGCTTTGTCCCTGGGTCCTATGGTCCTTGCGTGCACACTTTGCACCTATCTACCGTACACACACCCTCGCGCATCCCTCCCCACCCACGACCTGCAGCGCCGCTGCTCACCCTTTGGCCGCTGATTCGCAACCGCAGATGACGCAGCATAAGGCACAGCGCCGGGGAGAGTGCCGCACGCGCCACGCGCCTGATTCGGCGCGGAGCGGAGCAGCCTCCCCGCACCCTTTGTCCCTGGGTCCTATGGTCCTTGCGTGCACACTATGCACCTATCTACCCTCGCGCATCCCTCCCCACCCACGACCTGCAGCGCCGCTGCTCACCCTTTGGCCGCTGATTCGCAACCGCAGATGACGCAGCATAAGGCACGGCGCCGGGGAGAGTGCCGCACGCGCCACGCGCCTGATTCGGCGCGGAGCGGAGCAGCCTCCCCGCACGCTTTGTCCCTGGGTCCTATGGTCCTTGCGTGCACACTATGCACCTATCTTCTACCGTACACACACCCTCGCGCATCCCTCCCCACCCACGACCTGCAGCGCCGCTGCTCACCCTTTGGCCGCTGATTCGCAACCGCAGATGAAGCAGGATAAGGCACGGCGCCGGGGAGAGTGCCGCACGCGCCACGCGCCTGATTCGGCGCGGAGCGGAGCAGCCTCCCCGCACCCTTGGTCCCTGGGTCCTATGGTCCTTGCGTGCACGCTATGCACCTATCTACCGTACGCGCACCCTCGCGCATCCCTCCCCACCCACGACCTGCAGCGCCGCTGCTCACCCTTTGGCCGCTGATTCGCAACCGCAGATGAAGCAGGATAAGGCACAGCGCCGGGGAGAGTGCGGCACGCGCCACGCGCCTGATTCGGCGCGGAGCGGAGCAGCCTCCCCGCACCCTTTGTCCCTGGGTCCTATGGTCCTTGCGTGCACACTATGCACCTATCTACGGTACGCGCACCCTCGCGCATCCCTCCCCACCCACGACCTGCAGCGCCGCTGCTCACCCTTTGGCCGCTGATTCGCAACCGCAGATGAAGCAGGATAAGGCACAGCGCCGGGGAGAGCGCCGCACGCGCCACGCGCCTGATTCGGCGCGGAGCGGAGCAGCCTCCCCGCACCCTTTGTCCCTGGGTCCTATGTTCCTTGCGTGCACCCTATGCACCTTTCTACAAAGAAATAAACAAAGATATATGCCGGGGAAAAAAACAATCCCACCCATGACTCGCTGTCCACCCCTTGGCCGCTGATTCGCAACCGCAGATGAACAGTCGCCCGACAGGCTGCTGACCAGGCACCCGCGGAGTGGCGGCTGCGTTCACTAGATGAAGGGCGGGCGGGCGGGATCCCGTACGGGAAGGGAGGGGAAGGAAAAGTTCACGGTCTTACCGGGTTTTCCTCGACCACTCCTCCAGCGACCGGGGGGAGGCCGCCTCCCTGCACGGTTGCAGCTTCGGAGGCCTGCGCACCAGTTCACGAAAGCATGTTTGAATCCACTGCGGAAACCATGGGATATTCCCACAGCAGTGGCATCCCACAGCGTGCATGCCGGAAAACAGGGGAGTCCGCATACCTGAATGAATACGCACAGCCGGTGACTTTTCCTAAGCACGTGATTCCGCACCAGGGCGCAGTCACCGGCTGTGTGTATCCACATATTCGCTGACCACCTATTTACGCAGAAACTTTCAGGAGCCGTCCGCTCTTTCAGTCGAACAGCGGTTAACTAATTAAGCCACGAACCTATCCAACATGCACATCCACAAGAGACAAGCATGGGGCACGTAACCTTTGGAGCGAGTGCGGCCTGGCCTGCATACCTGAATGAATACGCACAGCCGGTGACTTTTCCTAAGCACGTGATTCCGCACCAGGGCGCAGTCACCGGCTGTGTGTATCCACATATTCGCTGACCACCTATTTACGCAGAAACTTTCAGGAGCCGTCCGCTCTTTGAGTCGAACAGCGGTTAACTAATTAAGCCACGAACCTATCCAACATGCACATCCACAAGAGACAAGCATGGGGCACGTAACCTTTGGAGCGAGTGCGGCCTGGCCTGCCTCGCTGCCAACCGTGGCCGTCCTTGCCCGTTTAGGTGCACCTTGTTCAGCAGCGCTCGTTGCTCCTGTTCGGGTACTCTCCATTCTTAAGTAACAGTACTCGCTTTTAAAAGTATACTACCTGTTCTGCATACATTGCAACAGAACTGCTTTCTATCACCCGCGTGATTCAAGAAAAAAGTAAAACTACTTACCAGCCATTTTCTTTCTCGACCTTCTGCTACTTAAATTGAATAAACAAAAAAATAAACTGTTACAGTTTAACTGTTTTTTGAAAACTTCAACTTCAAGAACCTAACTTGGTTTCTTGGCTACGTTACCTCTATCTCTTACCAGCTATGGTGCGCGTGGCCACTAAAATCGGCTACCTTTCGGCTCCCTACTGGTTTAGCCGAGACAGGTATGATACGATCTGTATGTGACGCATCCCACCTATCTACTGAACGATGATGTATACCCCTGCCTGCGTTCATACCTGGCCGCCATTCGCCAGTCGCTCCACTCCTGTCAATTCTACCTTGGCCACAGACCAGAGAATTGCACATCTACCATTCAGGATCCTCGTTTACCACGGTTTACCAGCTCCGTCTCTATATTTATACTACATTGCGAAGTTTTATATCCATTTACCATTAGGCCACGACCATTTACCATTCCAGATCCTCGTTTACCACGCTCCGTTCTGAAATTACCAGGCTTTTACCATGCTTCAACCTATGTTACCGCAAATTACCAATGATTTACCGTCAGTTATTTTTTTTTTTAATATTTTAACGTTTACCACCTGATTACCACCCCACATAGGGGCTTACCGCCGTTTACCACCAGTTTACCACATTTTAACACCAGTTTACCACATTCTACCACGATTCCTTCTCAGTGTGAATTGCAGTTACCACGGATGCCATGGCTGCCGAGATGGAAGAGCCCATGAGGTATGTACGAATATTTAGGCACCTCAACTTGCATACTGATTTTTCATGATATAATATGTTGCAATATATCAGAAACCGTTGCCGGTATATTGAATATGTATGGGAGATATACTGCGGTGGGCGAAGCAGATCTCCGGTGGAAGAGCCAGCTGAGGCGAAGGACACCGAGATGGGTGAGGTGAAGGACACGGCGGGCGAAGCCGATCCTTGGCTCTCGCTCCATGCAATGCATCGTCGAAATGTGGGCACCGTAACATTGGAGCGAGGGCGGTTTCTATGTGATTGTGCCATGTGCTACGGAGTTGACCTACGTGGAAACGTGGTGAGCAAGGCCACCCGCACACGACATCGGAAACTCCACGGGCAGATCCAGCCACCCGCACCGGACCCTGAAGAAATCGATGCTGTAGTTTGTGGCAACCGCGGCGAAACCTTAAGGTACTCTACGCCCTTTCTCTCCATGAATGATTGGGCAAGCTTGCGTGACAACACATTCGCAATATGTTGACAACGTATTGAAGGTGCATTGCAACTCTCCTACAGACATACGGATGTGGACGTCACGATGGATGACAAGGAGGGCGAACATGCTGAGGAAGCCGGGAGGACAAGCGCAGAAGACGCGGTGGTACACGCACAACAGGACGTGGAAGCCAAGGATGTGTCGAGTCAAGGCGGCGAGGCCGGAGTTCCCGACGACGAGGATGGCGATGCGCCTAAGACCGAGGATGCCGATGGTGAGACCAAGGATGGCGGCGGGGAGGATTTGGGGTTCGATGAAGAAGACGACGGAGATGCCGTCCACTCCGTTAAAGCAGCGATTGCTACACAATTGGAAAGTATTGTGAATGCTGCAAAGGAGCTTTTCGGAGGGAGACGGTAAGAACGCGTTATTATGCCAAATATCGTGCAGTGAACTGCACGTGCAATATGTAGTATGCATATCTCCTACATATTGACAATGTATTGCAGTATATTGCATATATTGCATATGTATTGACAACCACTGAAATTGCGATGTGTACGCAGGACCACAACGTGCGGCGATCAACTAAGCTCCTCGCGGATCTTCTGGAATGGAACTTGGAGGAAAACTTGACCCAAAAATCGTTTTCCTCGTTGTGTGAGATCCTACTTCACAACTTTGATGAGCTTCGCGAAACCCATTTCCCCTTGACGTTCGCTAAAGCTATGGGTACTTTCGACGCTTTTAGTACGCCGTACCAACGAGTGGACATGTGCGTCAATGGATGTTGTTTGTACGAGAAGGAGTTGGAGAACGCGGATCATTGTCCACACTGTAAAGAATGCCGGTGGCAAAGCTTTGGAGCGGCGGAGGAGGATGGCACTCCGGAGGATGGCACTCCGAAGAAGCCGCGATTGCAATTCCTTTGGTGGCCCTTGAAGGAAATTTTCCGGAGGCTATTCCATTCACCTGAAGTTGCTGAGCTCATGCGGGCGCATGGCCGTCATACGTCTCCTGAAAGTGGACGCAAAGACACAATTTGGGGTAAGAGCCCAGCACGCGTCTATGATCCCAATGCTTGTGATAGGATCTGCAAAGGGCATATCTGCAATACACTTAACGTATGTCTTTGACATATTGCAGATGTACACATACAGTTGTATGTATACCGCGGTGAGTTGTATTTTGTCCGGAGTGTGCAGACGGAGATGCGTGGAAAGAGAAGAAGGCGCGGTACCCAGAGTTCTTCCAGGAGTTGCGGAATATAATCATCCTGTTCTGCGCGGATGGGGCTTCCGTATGGAAAAACAAGGCGGGCGTGTTTCCCATGTATTTCCAAATCTTGAACTTGCCGCCGGAGATACGCTCCAAGTACGAGTACCTTGAGGTCTACGGTATTCTTAATGGCATCCATCCCGCCGATACGACTCTTTTGTACGACAAGCTGGTCGACGAGTTGGAGGAGTTGTGGGAGACGGGCTGCGGAGTTTGGGACGCCTTTTCCGAGGAGTATGTTCGTGTACGGTGCATGCTACTCGGGGTGATCATGGATTACAAAGGCTTGGTCGATGCCGGGAAGCGAATGGATGTAAACGCCTACAAGTGTTGCATGTTGTGCCGTACGAAAGGATGTCACAGTCCAGCGCTGGGAAGAATCTTCTACGCATTCTTCAAGCAACATCCTCCTGGTACGCTCTCGTCGCTATGCCACCCAGTTTGATTGTTTGCAGCATGTTTGCAACATGCATCAACATGCCTGCAACATACCACAGATATGTTGTATTACTTGTGCACGTGCCATGCAGGGCCGCCGGAGAACTACACGCATGAGTTTGTCAAGCGAATGGGCGAAATACACGAGGCACTTTCCAAATCAGGTTGGTCGAAAGCGGACATGACGGAACGTTTCTCGGCCACCGGATTCAAGTTGCCCGCCGCATTCGCAAGGTTGTCGTACTTTAACTTGGCGTTGGATTGGCTCTATGATCCTATGCACGAAATCATGAACTTGGGTAACAGGCTTGCAACAACGCTGCTTGGGCTGGATTTCAACGAGGCCGCGCGCAACTTTGCCGAGGAGGAGGGCCTGCACCCAGAATGGGGGCAAACGGAGTGGGTGCAGAATTCGAAAGGTGAGTTTTGTATTAGTGCAACATTTCTGTAATTGTGTTCAATATGTCATACACGTGTTGACGGTATACGGCAACACGGACAGGGGAACCGCATGAGGTGTACAAAATGACAAACGGTCCATGGGGGATCCCACCGCGTCCGAAGGCTTCGACCACCTTACGTTCTCGGGAAACAGCACTCGCCTTCTTGAAGGAGTTGCGGGGAGTCACCCGGTGGGGCGATGGGCATAAGCATTTGTTGCGCACCTCAACCGCCTCCAACGGCGCAAAATACGCAAAGCACCTCAAGGCGCATGCGGCTTTGAAGGCTTTCGAGTCCAAGTTGTTGGCGGTATTGTCCTCTTGGCCTCGCGATGATGGTGAAGTCGACAATGCGCTGCAGGACATTGTGTCCAAACTGACTATCATCATACGGGAATGCACTGCGCATTCCATAGAACCTCGGGTACGTATTCAATGTTGGTGTGATATGAGTTCCACATGTCACAGGTATGTTGAATATATGTTACAAACGTATTGATTCGTACGTGCAGGATATGGAGTATTTGAGAGAGCAGACCAGACTTTTCTTTGAGGACTTGGAAGCGAATGGTCCTCCACAGTGGCTTGCAATCAACACCCATAAAATCTGGCACTGGGCCGATCTGCTCCTGCGATTCGGACCTGTGCGTGAATGGTGGATGTATGCCTTCGAGTCCATGAATGGCAAGCTAGCTAGGTGGGTGAAGAACAATGCGTTCCCCGTGGCAAGCATTATGAACGGCTATCTAAGGTTGAAAACCTTGCGCTCCCTACGAGGCATCCTGACCATGCTCTTGAACCGAGAAAGAGCTACTGCCGGCCGTGTCCCGCGGGCTTTGATGGCGGGCCCCGCTCCCGGCATCGTGGTCACTACCTTCGGGGAGAAGGGCAAGCCATTGGAGCTAACGTCCTTGGAGATTGACCAACTGACCCGCTGGATGCGAGCGAGTATTCCCGCTTACCGAAAGCTTTTTCAACAACATGCTGAGTACGACCTGTTCCGGCGGAGGTGCAACCTGCAAGCTCGCACGCATGTACTATCTGTAGTATACCTGCAACATATTGTCAACTTGTTTCTGTATGTTTATCATATATTGTAAGTATACTAAGAATATGTTGTCATCACAGGGAGAATGCCGCGCGCTCTAAACATGCAAATCCACGTTCTAGGTACCGACAAGAGGTGGGTGGCGTGCCCGCGATCGCGTTCGGTCCATTGGAGGACCCTGAAGGATGGCTTGGTCGTCAATACACGGCTTACGAGAAGTCGTTCATGATGGGTCCCGAACCCATGTGTTCCAAGTACAACAAGGTGAACATCGGCGGTGTCTTCTATCGCACTAGAGACGGGGACAAAGGGAAAGTGACAACCCAGTGTTTCGTCCGCGCATCCTTCCCCAAGAATGATGCCGATGCCGATGACGAGTGGGAGGACAGGTACGACCTCAACCACCAGTTTGCATGCTTCTTTGCCTTTTCGTATATCTCTGCAACATATATGCAATACGTTCCCAACATACTAACTAAGGATATGTTGTACGCATATTACAAAAACATTGAACATTTCGTGCGCAGGTATGGTATCATCAACGCCATTCTGCGGGTTAGCATTGGCGGTGTGCTCTACACTTTTTTAAAGTGTGATTGGCTACCCGTGCCCACGGAAGCTCAGATCGCAAGCTTCAAGCTGAAGAACTCCATCCTCGGCGTGGACAAGGTGTCCAAGGCTTACTACACCTTCAACCCATGGGACACCTCCAAGTACACTATGGACAACCGAGAGCCCTACCTACTGGCCAATCAAGTCCAAGCGCAAGTAGTGATAGTCAAACACCCCTGCATGGATTCAGCGGTGATACTTGATACGAGCGACCGCAATATGGAGAAACTTGCACTCGTTGATAGGCCCGTAGGTAGTGATGGTCACTTTGACACATGCGGGAAGTGTAGAGTCGGTGGCGAGCTCCTTCTGTGTGAGAGGGCAGGCTGCAAAGAGGCTATGCACGTGCGATGCGCAGGGCTCACCGACATCCCCACTGGAATGTGGTACTGCAGAAAGTGTGATGACGCATAGTAGTGCCTCTGTACACATTTGATATACCTGTAATATACCAGATACGTATTGCGGACATATTGTAAGTATTATGCAATATGTGAGCAGCAGGGGGGTCTTACCCCTTTACCCCATGCAGTCATGTGTTGCATAATTCACTCTGATTGTAGACATATTGCACATGTACTAAAGATATTCTGCATGAGGGAATGTTTCAATATGTGTTCAACACATATATTGCAAACGTGTTGAATGATTCATCTGATTGTAGACATATTGCACATGTACTAAAGATATTCTGCATGAGGGAATGTTTCAACATGTGTTCAACACATATATTGCAAACGTGTTGAATGATTCATCTGATTGTAGACATATTGCACATGTATTGAACGATTCCTTATGCGTGAATGTTTCAACATGTGTTCAACACATGTTCAGTACGTGTGTTGCAGGCGGTTGCAGACATATTGAACACCCCTCCAATCGTTTTGCCTTATTTCAATACATCGGGGCCCCAATTCAAAAAGCCCCCCAGAACCGACTTCTGCGATACGCGTCCAAATGCCGTGAAAACTTGTCCCCATAACGCTAGACCCTTCCTTAGATGATACCAAGTGCTAGTGGGTGAGTCTGACACCATTTGGGTGCCCATGCTAGCATACTCATTTTCGCTGTGTCCAGGCTGATCGCGGTTCAATAGTTTGGCCAATATGTTACACGTGTATTGGAATGTCCAGATATTAGCATACCGTCTTCAATATGCCTCCAATATGCCTTCAATACGTGTTCAACACGTGTATTGAACCCGTCTAGAAACGTAGGGGAGATACAGACAGAGAGTGCATCAAATTGCGGTGTTGCACAATGGCTTATGGGTTGGAAGAATTTCCCCGAACCGAATGACACTTGGGAGCCTATATGAATTAGAAAACCTGGTTGGCCATGAAGAAACCACCATGATCGGCGACCTCCGCGAACCGGCACGTGCAGTAGGTTGGGGAATCGACAGTATGTACTTAAAGTTTTAAACCAATTCGGATACTTCATACCGGTGTATCAGAATTGATTGATACTGCCCGTGGAACAATCACAATTGATTGATCAGACTTGTTGAGAATCAGAATTGATTGATGCCCTGGCTTGAAATATCAGAATCGATTGATTAGACATGATGTGAATCAGAATCGATTGATCAGGAAAGTGAAATCATAAAAAAACTACCAATACCGCCTGAACCAACTGATACCATGCCTTGCGCCACAGTTGAGGTTTCCCATGGGGCGATGGGGGTACGCGTTAATTTCTCCATGTTTTCTTGTCCTGTGCATTCGACGGGATATAATTTATTCGTCATTCATGCTACTTCAACCGATATTTTGAAGGCCGAGATGACCTCGGATCAGAATTTTGACAAGGAACTGCAGAAAGAGCCGCTCGAGAACTTGACAACACAGGTCTCCGAAATTTCATGGGACCTTTAAGGAATTAGGTAGCACAACAAATAGCTTAGTCCTTGTGAAAGGACTGGGATTTTTTCATCGAAAACCGCAGAAATACACCCCAAAAGCGTCGCATTAAAAAGTAACACTATACTCACTTGAGGCGTGTACCAATATATTTTAATATTGCTTTGACCCATAATTATGATGTGGAAACACACTTTGGGACCCATTGGCCACAAACGATGCCCAATATATATTGGTTGTTGACCAAGGGTCGGAATCAATTTGTAATTTTGCAATGTAATTGTCCGATTAATCGATTATTGGTATCGAATCGATTTGGATTTGAGCCGTACAATTATGATTAATCGTGACAACTACTTTCAAACTCGCAAAAATCGCAAGTGTTAAGGGCGAAACAATTAGACAATCAAATCGATTTAAACAACATAATATGCCTGAACCTGAGCAGATGTTGAGCGGTGGAGCAAGCACCGAAGATAATGCAGTAGATGAAACTAAAATGGCCACGGAATCACTCCTTTCAGAAAAGGGGTGATTAAATGCAACTCATGTTGGTGATGCAATGAAAATACGGGACCCGAGTACCATAGCCCCCATGGACCTTACAGACATGATGCTAAAGATGACAGTGGAGGACCAAAAACTCACACAACTCATTAATAGCAGACTCAAGAAATATGGCCACACATAAAGCAAATAGGCGTGTGTGACAATATACATTGGCGTCTCATAATGATCCGCTTATCATCATCTGGGAAAATAGAAGCTTACATATATGACCCCTTTGGAGATAAAGCCGAAAGAGAAACCATTAATATGATTGAGGTAGCACTCAAAACCTGGCTGAAAAATCTCATAGCCATTACAGAATATAAGGAATCCACAATTACCATTAGCAAGGATACATTTCAAACAGATACATACAACTGTGGCACATGGGTAGCAAAAACCGCCTTCAGATGGGCCCAATGGAACAGAGGTTCGCACCAGACCTCATTTTTCGAGTACCTACAATTTGATTTATGTAGTGGGGAGTATGGCGACAAAACAATGCAAAAGGAAATACGTAAATATCGATTAGAAATGAGGAAAGAAATAGGGCTGCTGGCCAAGAATACCCGCAACACACTGGAGCTCAAACACTTGGAGCCCGCTGGAAATGACGCTGCGATCAGTGGCCGAAATATGACTTCACCTTCCCACCATATCATCACACGTAGAGGTGCCACGCCTAAAAAGCAGATAGAAACTCTGATAGAAACTTTTAGACTGGAATGGAAGACACACGCCACTAATGAAACAATTGTTTTCAGATGCCATCGAATCACATAGGAAATATCACCACACCCCGAACACGGATAACACCAACATTCAAATTCATCTTCTTGTGACCAATGGCATATGGTCAACTGCAGTCCACATCATTCCAGAAAGAAAGATTATTTACTGTGATTTTGATATCTCTAACAATAAACACCAGAAAGACATTTTCACACTTCTCCCTCAAGACCTAAGTGTGCACCGCATAACCTTGAAACTGGGAGTACATCCGAACAACATGGGGGTTTTCAATTTTACACTAGCCCACAAAGCCTTTCACATCCTGCACAACACTAAATTCTTCTCAGCAGCACAATTAAACAGAGACCTACTATACGAACTTGAAAACCTAAATATTAGAATTCTACCACAAACGGGCAGAGAAGCTAGGATAATCAAACACGAAAATAACAAAGCCATTTCGACCATACGACAATCACTGAGAACTCACCTCCCGAAAATTGATGCACATCCAACAAAGCCAAATCCTGAAAACAAAGACTGTAAATCCACCCACACTGCTTATAATCACCTCATCTCAGGCAAAGGAAAGCCTTCTTGCGGACCCCACACATATGGATACCGCAGGAAACACTCTCATAAACAAAAGAGAATAATCCTTAAAACCAAATGCACAAACAAACTCTTTGATTGTGAGAATATTTATGACGCAGATGGCAGATGCATACTACAAAAAACAAAACACAAAAGCGCCATGAAACAGTCAGAAGAATTAGACCGACTCACAAAACTACAACTAGCACAACACTCTAACAATTTGATTATAATGGGTATGAATATGAGAGGCCTCCGACACCACAAAGAAGATAAAGACAGTTTAATCAAATTAGAAACAATCTGCAATCTTTTAATTGACAGACGGGCTGATATAATATGTATATCAGAAACCAAGGTAAATACTGAAAACCTTGCATTAATTAAAACCCTGATGACACAAAAAGGAATCCAATTTCGCACTTCTCATGTAAATGAAAGAGCTTCCATTGGTTCCATGATCCTATGGAATCCGAAAAGTTTACCACTATCCACCTCGGTTACCACAATTGATGGAGATGCAAAGAGAGCAGTAATGACCAAATTTTCAGGAAATAACGGGTTTGAGCTCTACATAGCCAGCGGTTATATGAATGATGCTACACTAGTAGAGGAACAAGTGGAATTATATGACACACTCACTGACTGGGCAGGGAAGGCAGGAAATAATCCAAAAAAAGGCCTACATAGAGATAGGTGACAAAAACTGTACCATTACCCCAAATCAGCGGGTGTCAGGTGGAAATTACATGTCATATCAAGAGCATGTTGAGAAGAATAAGCATCTTTTAACTTATTTCAACAATGACAGATGTTCTCTTAATGAACTGATAATGGACCGTAATCCAAACACGGAACTTTTCACACATGTTATATCCAAAAACTCAAAAGCAAAACTTACCCATATCATGGCCAACACAACTATGGCAGAATTGACAGTTAAAACTGGATGGACGGAGGAAAACCCTTATATCATCTCCGACCACGGGATAGTATGGGCTGAATTTAAGCTCCCTCAAAACGACACCAAACCGGAGATTTCTACAGATACAACTTTGCCAACACCTAGATTCAATGGTGCCAAGGAAACCACACATGATGAGTACCCAGGGTACCCAATCAGAATGACAAACAAAAATAAGGATACAAAAAGGAAAATAAACAAGAAAGATATTGTAGGACTCCTTGAAGCAAACGGATACAGCACAAATGAACTTGTGCACGCGTGCATCAATAAAAACAAAGCTAGAGCCGCTATCAGCACCATCAAGGGTGACACCACTGATCTCGATCTCAGACGGGATAATACAGACGGCAGCCCCATAACAGTGAACAAGCTCATAGCAAAAAAAATGAAGAGACAGACAGCATAGAACAATGTCTAAAATGGCACAACAAACCCAAGGAATGGTGGATTCACCTTAATAGCCCATGGCATGCAGCTCACTTACTCTCTAGAGGAAAGGGGATGCCAGAAGGTGGTCTCAACTTAGGCCATAACGTCAAAGATAACATTTGGCATATAGGTTCGCCTCACCTACTAAATAGGAAAGATGTAATTGCCTATCTCAAACGACACCTTTCATTCAGCTCACTGGAAGTTAAGAAAATCACGAAATCCAGCACAGATGATCACATGACCAGCTGGGATATCCTTCTACAACCCCATATGCCTGCTAAATTCTGGAACCTGTACGGATCTGAGATGCATTCTGAAAAAATAGACTGCACAGCCCATTTATTCCAATACGCTACAGGCTGGGTGTCTTACACTGAAAGACTACATAGCACACTGGAAATGGAAAATGGTTCGGAAGCAGCTAGAAACGGCGGCACTGGCCTAGGAAATGCACCCTGACGCGACATGGGATACCCTGCACAAATTGGCACATCAGGCGGCAAGTGACGCCTTTGGCACCAAGAATCTGAACAAAACTGGGAGGTCCGAAAAACCATCAGCAGTATCTAATTATATATACAAATGGCTAAACACAGTACGCCGCACCATCAAATATTTGGACACAAGAACTCATGTTAGTAACATTCCAAAGCAAGCCAAAAAGGCTGCCCGCACACTACCGTTTGCCTCGCTCCAACCCAAACACAATGAAGCAGCAGCCACATGGAGATTACGATTGCATGAAAATTATGTAATAATCAGAAATGCTTTTCAAAAAAGCAGAGACACAGACATTTAACGACGCAAACTTCGAGAAAAGGAAGCCCTGCAGCATCTTTTCTCAACTAACCTTTCGAGGTTTCTAGACACAGTCATGGGAAAGATGAAACCTACTGAAAAAGGTGCAGCCGCAACCCCAGGTAGTGATGGAAAGATACCTGAGACAAAATCAGAAAGACTAAACACAACACAAGATGAATACAAATATAAAAAAATATTTTCTACTAACCCGAATGAGCCAGATGAACTCCCACAGTGGCTCACTGACATTCTCAAGGATAGCCCTAAAATCCCCGATACGGCCGCCGCAAGACTATTGACAGAAATCACGCACAAAGAACTTCAACAAGCATACTCGGACTGTGGTATCTCTACAGCACCAGGACCCTCAGGGATGAGATACTCGCAGTGGATCAAGGGCCCATAGAATTTTCAAGAAGTTACTGTATCACTTTTTAACCACATTCTTTTAACTGGGAGATTTCCTAAGAGTGCAAAATCTGGAGTCATCCTTCCAATCCCTAAAAACCCCTCTGCACCATGTACCATAGATAATTCCAGACCCCTCACAATGTTGGAAACGGGTCTTAAACTATTTAATACAATAATTGCTAACCGTCTCAAGACAATACTCAACACCCACCCCATTCTCTTTCCCATTCAAGATGCCTTTCTTCCGAATAAAAACATAGATGACTCACTCCAAATTTTGAATGAAGTAATTTCGGATGCCAATAGATACGACAAAGACCTCCACGTAGTTTACCTGGACCTCAAACAAGCATTTGCCAGAGCTGAATTCTGGATGAGCAATTTAGCGCTCAGAAAGTTAGGACTCCCATCACAAATAATTAACATCATCTCAGACATCACCAATGATGCCTCTAGAATGGTACTCACAGATGAATGGTCCCTCGAATGTGGAGTTCCTCAGGGAGAAGTTTTGAGCCCACTATGGTTTGTAGCCATTATGGATATTCTGGCAATTTGGTTAGCAAAAAGAGCAAACGGTGCAAACCCGACAGGAACCACATATGGATATGAACTGAACTCGGAACGCCATAGACCAGACAAACCAGGAAATAATGTTATTCCTCCCTCCCAAAACCTATTAGAAAAGGACACCCCTTTAAATATCTTTGCACGGTTCTTCTGTGATGACATCATGCTCGTGGGAAAAACTAAAGACGAAGTTCAAGACATGCTAGGTATAGTTAATGAATTTATGAGCTTCATCGGTATTCCCATCAATGTTAAGAAATCCAAATACTCTTACAGAAAGCGCATCAAACCCCAGGGCAAAATGGTGACACGATATGACCTGTCCGATGATTTACTCATCTCTGGGGGTCATCTGGAGCCCAATACCAATGACTCAAGTCCTTCCATTGATGCGAAATGGATACCCCCTAAGTCACCAGATTTTCTCGATTTCTCTAACAGCAAAGAGGTAAACAGATACCTCGGAGTATGGTTTGCACTAAATGGGGAATGGGACAAACAGGCGGAAATCCTTATCGACAGATTTAAATCTACTCTAACATCCATCCAACTGCAACACATGACTCTACACCAGCTAAGATATGTTATAAATGCGGTTGTAGTTCCGAGGATGGCGTACCCCCTTAAAGTTACCTCAGCAATTGCCAACTCCTCAAAGAATGTTGCAATTGAATTAGACAAAATGCTAGCTTCGTTTATAATCAAATACCTGGGCTGCCCAGTTGACACTAATCACCAAATAATCTGGACAGCAGTCTGCCAGGGCGGGTACGGTATTGATAGTGTCTTCGATATTGTAACCGCGTCGTGTATTACTGAAACTATGAACACCCTGTGTTCTGCAGATGAACACGAATATTGGCAACATAAGCACACGGACCGTATCACTGACCCCCACCTTATCTCGCTATACCGTAGAAACAGCAATCTATGGCTTAAAATAATAATTCAAAACATGAACAACGAAATGAGTAAAAATGCCATCTCGGGCTTCCCCTTATCACACTATGCAACCTACAGTCACACAAAAGACAAACGCTTTAACCGGTTCAGGCGTACAGGCCACATTATGGCAAAACTTGGATACGCTACCGACTCTAAAAATTACCCTGAAAATGAAGCGGGTGAAACCACATTAATCACCACCCTTCCCAGACAACTCTACATGTCGAGGAATGTTACCTCCGCAATTCAAAATTATAACCTCAAGCACACAGGTTCCTTTCTGACTCCCTGCGGTGGAATGTTAAAAAACTGGCAAGAAAGCAAAGGCTTTTTCAGGCTGAACGGTAATAGACCCCCTGGATGGCTAACCGCAATCGAAAAGGAAATGCTTCAAAACCCTGTAGATTTGGACCCACAGGCCAGATATGTCAAGAAACAATATAGAGACAACATAGTACCCCCGGACACGGGTGAGTTTCATTGGAAAGGAAATGGTGACCGAGATTCCATCTCTCTTATTCACATTACCAATATTGACTTAGAGGCCATGTCAATACAATATACAGAATACAGTAACAATGCCATAAACCCTAAAGTCTTTGTCAGAATCGAAGGAACCAGCAGTTTTCAATACGACTTTGAATATAGCATCACCAATGACGGCTGCATCCTAATTCCAGCAGGTTCCATTTTCGAATATAATGACCATATGGACCCGCCCTCTTCTGTTCTTGCTAAAGTCAGCGATATTAACTCACACTATGATTACATCTCAGACAGACAGTATGAGTCCATTATTGCCAGAATGAAAAACAAAACTGCGGAAGAAGAAAGTGAATACAGCTGCCCTAGCGACTCAGAAGAAGAATCTACCCCCTTCGCCGAAAAGAGCAAACAAATGGAGGATTATGATATGGCAAGCGATGGTTCCCTATTCGCCGGTAAAAAATCAGCATGCAGTGGTGCAGCATATGCCATAAAAAACTTTGACAACGGAATGCCACTTGTTCGGAAGATGAATATCCCCCCCTCAAGAACTTTCGCCGCACCGGGGCTTCTTATCAAGGAAGATATCCAAAACCCGAGTAGTACATCTGCTGAAATTGCGGGACTGCGATTCTTTCTCACAGAACAAAAAGAGAATCTGCTGGAAACAGCAACTCAGGCAGTGGGGACCCGCTGCCGACGGTGAAACAACGGATCACTAAACTCGGATATACAAACGATATATACCCGAGATGAGTGACACAGGCTGACCACCGAAGATGACATACAGGAATGACACTAGACTGTACGAACTAGTCGTAGTGTCAATTCCAGCACACCACCTCATCTGAGGTGGACCAGCTAGTGACACTCACCACCCTAGCTACTAGAGTTTACAGAGAAATGTCAAGATGTTAACTCTAGGGAGCTAGTCAAAGTCACAGGTGGCAAGATGAATGTACAGGCTAGCAAAATAATACTGCTAAGCCTAGGAAATTGCTAGGACCATTCTGGTCTGCTAAAATTAATGCTCTGCCAGCTAGTGGTGGGTGAACACACAATCCTCGCCTGTCTGCATGTGATGGAGAATGTAAAAAATAAGTCTGCCTGTCGGTTTAGCTTTTAGCATGCTGCGAACTGAAAAGGCCTCTTGCCTGTAAATTGCTCGTCTTAATTGTGAAAGGCTGCCCGCAAGTGGTGAGACATAAAACAGCATCCTTCAGCCCAAAACTACAGCAAGTGGTGGAGAATTCAAAAAGGGAACACCGCCTGTCTGTTTAAAGAAATCAATAGAAGCCATCACCAGAATCGTAACTAGCATCATCCTCATAATAAGAATCTCCATCATAAAATGCTGCACCACCAGTTTCAACGGAATCGTGGGCTCCTGCCTTCCAGGCAGCCCACTCCTCTGCGGTGTACTCGATCTCATCGTCCGTAGTAGACTCATCTTCAAAAGAAACTGCGTCTACATGAAACTCGCTTTGCGGTAAAAATTCCTCCCCAAGTGGGGGCTCCAAAACTCCGCCATAAGAGTCGCCCTGGAAACCTGTGTCCAGGGTTTCATCCTGTTCCAATCGATCGGACGAAAAATGCGGAGCGGCCAAGTGGCCATCTTGCTCCTCCTTTACTTCCTCACAACTGTCGCTGGAATCATCGAAGTACCCAAGTGGATACTCCGATTCATCTACTTCTTCACTACTTAAATACTCCTCATAACCGCGAATAACCCCAGAGCCCATATAGGGAGGCACAATGGGAGGTGCATGGACATAGTGAACTTCGGTCACCACAGGAGGGGCCTGTGGCACCATCTCGCTTGCCCTAGTGGCACTAGGCAAGGGTCTAGTGGTGGAAACTTGAGTAGAAATTGATCGGACGCCCAAAACTGCATCGCCATCGCCAACGCCCTTCTCACAAAGTGAAGGTGTAGAATTCTCGGAATCTACGGTTGCAAGCTCAACGCCCTGGATACCACCAACCGGTGTGCCAGTCTCTGAAACAATAATTTGCAGAGAAATTGGTGAAGAATCCGCTGAGGAAACTGCCGAAAAATCCGAACTCCGAAAATGTGAAAGAGCGCGCCCCATAGAGGCACACAATGACAACAGCTGCGAGCGTTTGAGGGTTGAGACCCTCTCCTGTAAACTATCAATAGTCGCCAAAAGAGCAAGAAGCTCCTCACTCGAAGAAAACTGCTGTGAATCCATCAAAGAAAACGAGATCTAACAATGAAATAACGAAACAAAAATCGTAGGAGTCCACCCCGTCGTAATCGCCCAAAGCCGTAAGCAGTCGTTTCCAGAAAATCTGAAGAATTCGTTCTAAAGCGTCCCACAAGGCGTGGAGACGCTCAACCGAAAGATAGGGCGGAAATAAAATAAAATTCTACGCTAAAATTCAGTTCACGCGAACGTGAGAAGGACCATAACCTGCTGGAAACAGCAACTCAGGCAGTGGGGACCCGCTGCCGACGGTGAAACAACGGATCACTAAACTCGGATATACAAACGATATATACCCGAGATGAGTGACACAGGCTGACCACCGAAGATGACATACAGGAATGACACTAGACTGTACGAACTAGTCGTAGTGTCAATTCCAGCAGAATCTCCTCAAATCCATGATGCCTATTCTACGAAAGGTGGGTTTACACACCGTAAGGATCCCTTACGGTGGGTTACTCAACCCTAAGTAAAACGATTATTTCAGCCCCTAAACTGACCCCCTGGTCATGTTCATGGTGGCAGGATGACTTTAGACACTCCCAAGAGGCATCCGCGAAGAATTATATCGGATGTATCCGGGTTTGTTAACCTGAAAACCCAAACCCAAACCGGCAAATCAATTATCGCATATAAATCGTGGCATATAGCGTAAAAAACCGTCATACCACCCTCACTTCGCGTGACATTTTGAGGGTCAAGATGGCCTCGAATGAAAATTTTGACAAGACACTGCAGAAAGAGCAGCTCGAGAACTTGACAACATAGGTCTCCAAATTTCCAAAGGGCCATCGAGGAAGGCCACACATCTACCAATATACAAAATTATGTGGTAACCCACCGTAAGCATATATGATCGGAACCCGCTACACCCCCCCACTTCGCGAGCGCATTACACACATGGGGCACATCGCATCCATCCATAGTATGTTCCTCATCTTTCATTCAACTCATGAACTGTCTGAAAATCGATAGGTTTGACCCCGTAGACCTCATAACGCCACCACTAGAGGCCGCCGAAAATTCCTCTTACGGCGGGTAAACCCACCGTAAGATTAGTAGAATAGGCAATGACTCCAATGGTACATGCCATTGACTCCATGACCGCAATATCTGCTTTAACAAAGGATGGCACATCCATGAGTGCCCGGGACAAATTACGTGAAGCTAATCGCAGAGATGTGCAGGCTGTTCGCCTACTGTTAGAAGAACTTGGCTTCTACCCGGTGAAGGAGATCACAGTAAAATTATCCTTAAAAAATGGATCAGGGGTCACAATAATGACAAAGTCCATGACAGAGTGGACCGTACTGCCAAAAGAGCCTCATTCAGAGGGGGTTGTTTAGACATCTCCCGCTACGACCCTGCCGAGGAACTGCCATTCTCGTTATTCTTTTTTGAGGTCCCTATTTTAGGTGATATATATCCGCAGTCACATTAGAAGAATTCAACGTCTCTCACACTACCATAATTGGAGAACTCTACAGTCTCAAGGGAAGTACTTGAGGATGCTCGACGAGAATAACACCACCCCCACTAAAGATATTTCCAAAATAACACCTAAAGCTTTCACTGCTTCTAGAAGCAGAGAACTCCTGGGTCTCCAAGCCTCTCCAGCACGTTTATTTAAACTGGGGAAAATCGGGACTGAAAACTGCCCCTACTGCCAACAGAATACAAAATGCACCTTCGAACACATCCAACTTGAATGCTCAGGACATAATAATCGTTTGTATAATCTTAGAACAACCCAAGATGGCGAACTAAGGAAAATCATTGCTGAAGAAATCTCAGAAAAGCCCAAACTACTAAACCCCGGAAAAGGTACCACATACATCAAAACACAGCCATCGAAACGTTTTCCACTTGCTGACCTAAGACATGAAATGAATGAGGAATTATACTTACACGCTCTCCCGGAAGCTAGCATGTACCGAACATCAAGTTCAAAAAAGAATACCATTGCTGTGACCGCAAAACCCGAAGTGGACCATGCCACGGGGACAATTAAATATCCCGAACTCCAATATGTCCAAAAGAAAGAGTTCTGGAAACTTTTGGCCTGGCACCGCCTTTCCAACAAAGCAGTCCCATGCTCACTTGCGGAGTACTCGAATAGGGCACACGATATTCATGAAGCACTCAATGCATGTAAGTTTGAATCGGGAGATCCTAAAAACTGCTACGCAATCAGAAGAAGCCTCTTAGATATTTTGGTGGATGACAGAAACCTTGACAAAAACGGTGTGAACTTTTCTCCAACCCACTAAATGCCCACCCTAGAATTCACTCGAGAAGATGCATACCCACCACAAGAATGAAAAAAGCCCTCAGGCCCTTCTGCCATCATGGGAAAATTGGCTTTGATGGTCTCGCTTGGGATGCCTACGTGGACCCGATAACAGGCATTGGCAGAATCGTTTATGGAAATCCCCCCTTTGATGGGAAAGATAAGGGCAAATCTTCGGCGGTTATGCCTACCTTGGAAATGGGACATAAAGCGGCCAACACCGTCCCTGGATTTTCAGGAACATGGATTCTTCCGCTGTCTCCCAAAAACCAAAAAAGATGGTTCGATAAAGGTTTTAAACTTGTTTTCAGATTCCCGCATAACACTATTCCATTTATCCCACATGGCTATTGGACGGGTGATGACCCCTACGTTCTTCCAGGTGGTGGATGCTATAAGGATGGCTTTTCGGATGTTGTTATCATAGCTATAGACAGTGCACCCAGTGATACTCAACCAGCCTTTGACTGGAGGCCTACACAGAAAAAGATTGCCAGATGGTTCCTCAACGTCCTTCCTAAGTCCATAGTCACGAAGAAGAGGCTAGAATACACAAGAGTCAGCCCTGATATTTGGAATGAAGTTCTGAACGAAAGCGACAAAGTACTTCCTTCTTCGCTTTGCCCATGGCCCACTCAAGACCCTCCTTATCATCAGAGTGATGTTGAGCCTTATTATGGTGGTCACCACGACACGACAATCACCAACGCAAATTCCAAGCCCTTCATACGCACCGTGAAATGGCCCAAAGTTCTTACACTCGTGGGATACCTCCCTCCTCTTTTTGGTACTGTCCTCAACACGATAGGTGTTCCCCGTGGCAAGATTAAACCTCTCCTTAAAAAACTTTCAAGAATTTGTAGGCAACACACCAAAAATAGGCGAGACGTGTTTTTGTTAAACACCACCACCACCTTAAACACTGACCCGCATACAGTTGACATCTCGAGCAGTGAAGCCATGACAGAAACAGAAGCTGTGCAACAGTCAAACGACTTTCTTCAAACCCTCCTGCAATAATTCTCAAAATTTTTGCAATATAAGATGGTTCCGTGTCCCCAAGGGGAGGGCCGTCCCCCTCCCCTCCCCCACCACCCCCCTCTCCCCCGCCCACCACCCCCTTCCTCAACGTCTCCAAATACCCCCTTAATTCTTCGACTTCCCTCCCCACCGCTCAGATTCAGCCACCCCTCCACTCACCCGGCCATGGCTGCTTCTCCATCTTCTAGAGTTTTTTTGCCTAGCACTTAGCTTTTTCTCTAGATGTCACCCTGCTGAAAAGTGGGCTGAGCCCCTTTGTGGGCGCGCTATAGCAGAGGGAGTAGCCCCTGGTGTTTTCACTAGCCTGCCTTGCAGGTATACCGCACTCTTAGGACTTTGTCCCCTTTGCTAGCGTAAATGTTTTATTATTATTATTCAACAAATGTAACAATTATGATTGTTGATAATCGATTACAAAGATGAAACCGATTCCGACCCTTGTTGTTGACTCTTAGTCCTTGTGAAAGGACTGTTTAATTTGGATAGTAGCCATAGGACAGGATGCACGTTTAGAAATAACCGGGTTATTTTACACGAAAATAACCGGGGTTTCGTCCGTAAAATAAAACGGGGGTTTTTTTTCAAGTAATAAAAACTCGGTTATCTAGCACGAAAAAAACTTGGTTTTGCGTCGCCAAAGGTTTTTTTTTTTTAAATAACCCAAGTTATAACCCCGAAACCCCGCCGCGCGTGTAACCGGTTAGAGGTTTTAGAAAACCCAGTTATTATTATCCATATATTACGTTGCGGGACAGCATGTTGCGTGTAGCGAGGTTTTACATATAAAAGATAATCCCGTGGCTGCCGTGCTGTGCAAGGAGGGGAGAGAAATGAGAAACCGAGTTCGTGAGCCGTCTTGGTCCGCTGGCGTGTGTCCATGTCCAAATCGACTAAACTTAACACTGTTAACAGTGTACGGTGCAGATTTGACCTTGACCCGCCCCATCCTGGTACATCAGGGACGGGTAGGTCAGGGTGATCTAGCATCTGAGACACTACTGTATCGTATGAAAAGGGGCGGCCGCGGCCTGAGAACTCAGAAACAGATCTCAGAAATGAAAAATGCAAAGCGTCGAACAATCGAACGTCGAGATTTTAACTTTTACTTTTGACTTTTATACGAGATACTAGATAGTTTGGTGATATTGTTATTTGTTAACAGTCTGAATAAATGAAAATGTCTAAAAGGTGATGTGACACATCGTCACGCGGCGGACTTCGCGGCGGACAAAACTGGGCCGCCGATAAGCGGTGCATCGCACGGTCCTATCTGGAAATATGAAAATGGAAAACGCTGAAATCACACTGAAATGAAAGGCGAAACGTTGCGCTGCGCACAAACGGTGTGTTCGCGTTCTTGGAGCATCCATCTATCGCGTGTCATCATCATCAGCTCATCACACACAGCCTTGAATTTTTTTTCCCGCGTGACGATGTGACACATAAAAGGTTACGTTTATACGCAGTGTACATTATGGAGGTTGGCATGTGCCACATAAATTTATACGTCTGGTACATTCTAGCAACAACATATATATGTATATATAAACATTCACAATTAGTTATATACCACATATATATTCTTCTCACGAGAATGTGGTATTTATATTCATAAATGAATATCTTTTTACTTTTAAATAAAATTATACACTACGATACGATATTAATACGATTCGGTATGCGAATCCAGGAGAACTGCCCAACTGATGGGCGACGACAGCGACACGCCATCGTCACGAGCTCGACAGCGTGTCACGAGTTTTAGGAACCGGTTTTACTGTACCTGTATAATAAATTAATAATACTGTTGCAGAACTGGGCGAGACCTTCACTAGTACGAATTGTCCGTGTCCCCTCCTGGAGGTCACTGTGTGACTGCAGAAAAAGCTCTCTCCGCTCCTGTGGTAATTCATATTTCCAACTTTGCCCTGTCAATTGCGATATATTGAGGACTTCGATCTTGAGAACAACAGAAAGAGAGCTTGCTGTATAGCCATAGTCTTCATATAAGATTATATAGGTTCATGAGTTGGTTACGCTGTTGCTTCTGCACTCCGCAAACGAAGGAAGATGGCATACTTACCGTGCAAAATGCGGAGACAGAAACGGTGTGCATGCTTAACTCTCCTATTCTGTATTAGCAGAGAAATGATTTAGGTCTTCAAGAGTTCATCATAGTTGGGCACGTGTGATCTGATTTGTGCAAACTGCAGTGCAGTGCAATTTGGCCGAGGTAGCTTCTTCGATCTTGATGCTACTCGACTGTGGGCCCAATGCTGCTTCTGTAGCTCGTTAAAATTTCAATACTTGGTGCGACGGAGGTCAATGCCAACACATATGCCACACATTGGCTTCGTCATCTTCTTGTACAGCGGCATGAATGTGAAACATAACGAAACCAACAACCATCCGCTTAGTGTGCAAGTACACGTGTTACGCAAATGCTGCTCAGACGAAGTGACTTGTATTTATCGCGTGTTTTCAGGTTGGCAACGAGGGTATCGATAAGATTGCCGATCCCAGGTGTGTCTTACTCCACAACAACTCCACGTGCGCCCCTTTTTCACCCTTAACTGTCCCAACCGTGCTGTCGAACCATCTGGACAAAGGAAGGGTAAAAGTTTTCCAAACTCCCAAAAAATATGCATTGTCTCCAGCGCTTGTTCCGAAGAGTGCACTTTCATCGATATTGCTATTAGAACAACTTCTCCTTCGCTATCGCTCAGTCCCAGCGCACTTCCTGCTCAGATTCGCTCTCGCTCGGTCCCAGCGGACATCCTGCTCAGATTCGCTCTCGCTCGATATCCACCGCCGAGAAATGCCATAGAATACATTTGGATAGTTTCGGTAGGCAGTACACTGTTTTCAAACTTGAGGATACGTATGGTAAGAGGTGAATAGGCGAAGATAACTAGTCTCAGAAAACTTTGTTGGGAGTTATGGAGATCCCGAACGCTGGACTGTGCTGACTTGTGTGATCACTGTTGTTTGTGTCGAACAGCAGCACGATCCCTCAGAAGGCTGCCAAGGTGAGTCACAATTAAAGCAAATGAGCCAACGGTGTTTATATTATTCATGCTTGCCTCTGCGTGAACCATCTGCCTGCGGCCACTGGAGCTCTGCGCCTGACCTTTCATTTTCCACGTTCTATAACGAGTTTGCTTCTTGCCCTCCTGCCACCTCTCGAGCTAGCGGAAGAGTGTGTGAAAGATTCAACTCAATGATTTTCGCGGGGTACTCTCCACGCGGAAACCTGCTACGCAAAAAGATTTGACATCCTCTGATGGGCTGTTGAAGCGTGCACTGTTTTAGCTTGACACTCAAAACAACGTGTATTTTCATTCATTGAACGCAGAAAATGGTGAAGCCCACGGCCACGGACATGGCCGCAGCCAAGCTGCTGTATGTGCAGCTGAAGATGGACTGGACGGCCAACCCGGATGTGAAGAGCCCGGAGGACTTGAAATGGGTGCTGGGGGACGGGGGCGCCACGGAGCCGTGGGCTGCGGTGGAGGGCCTCCGGCACAAGTACTTTGCTTACTGCCCGGAGACCGAGACCTGCTCAGGAGTGTATGTCTTCTTCAACCAGCAGAAGCTGGACGCGTACATGAGTAGCGAGCTTTTCGCAGCACAGGGCAAGTACCCACATGTGTCCCAGGTGACGGCGACGGTGTTGGACGTGATGGAGGGCACGGAGCTGTGCATCGAGAAAACAGCGTGGGGGTCCAACCCCCCGACACGCGAGGACGTGTCGAAGGCGGTGATGCTGATAGTGCACTTGAAGATCGACTACGCGGCAAACCCGGACTGCCCGGACGAGGATGCCCTGCGGAATGTGATGAAGGCAGACGGGATGGGATACCCTGGGGCGTTTGCGGAGCTGGCTGGACTGCGGGGCAAGTATTTTGTGTACCACAAAGAGTTGGAGACATGCTCGGGGTTCTACACGTTTGTGGACCGTGCCTCGCTAGATGAATACCTGAAAAGTGACCTGTTTAGCGGGCAGGCGAACTTTCCGCACATAAAGGAGGTGACGTTTTCAGTGCACGAGGTGTGCCCTGGCACGGAGAGGGCGATGGATCTCGGAGACTGGGGTGATGGCGATCGCACCACGGCGCCTGAAAAAGCTGAAGAGGTGAGCTGGCATGGTCTCTCCATCCATTCTGCTTGACTGCACAGACTATCATGCACTTTGGCCATTCCAGCAAAGTCTAAAGAGATTTGAGATAGGAGCGTCAGTGGACAACCGAACAGAGCAGTAGGTCTAAAAGCCTAAAATGGAAGCTCCTTCTGTCACGGTAGTTGGTCACGCTAAAATGCCCGGCTGAATAGGTCCTCCAATGCAGAATGAACAACTTGAGGACTAGACCCGACCTGGATTATGATTCTTTCATGACCTTCTGTGTGCGGCATACCTACCATCCTGAAAACTTGTAGGTGTATGCACCTCGACACATCGTATCATCTTTCCATGCTGCTTTGCATTTGGGTTGGGAATATGTATGTGTTTGTGGTATCTTGTCACGGCCCCGCCCTGCTCTTGATTTGCTTTTCACATCCACTGGGATGATGGTGGGCTGGCTTTTGTTCGCCGATCTCATGCCGTTCAGTGTATGCACCTCGACCAACCATCATTGTTGGGCGATGATCGGTCACATCGTATCATCTTTCCATGCTGCTTTGCATCTGGGTTGGGAATATGTATGAGTTTGTGGTATCTTGTCACGGCCCCGCCCTGCTCTTGATTTGCTTCTCACATCCACTGGGATGATGGTGGACTGGATTTTGTTGGCCGATCTCATGCCGTTCGGTGTATGCACCTCGATGTGATGCTGCAGGTGAAGCTGCAGGTGAAGCTGCAGGTGAAGCCCACGGCCACGGACATGGCCGCAGCCAAGCTGCTGTATGTACAGCTGAAGATGGACTGGACGGCCAACCCGGATGTGAAGAGCCCGGAGGACTTGAAATGGGTGCTGGGGGACGGGGGCGCCACGGAGCCGTGGGCTGCGGTGGAGGGCCTCCGGCACAAGTACTTTGCTTACTGCCCGGAGACCGAGACCTGCTCAGGAGTGTATGTCTTCTTCAACCAGCAGAAGCTGGACGCGTACATGAGTAGCGAGCTTTTCGCAGCACAGGGCAAGTACCCACATGTGTCCCAGGTGACGGCGACGGTGTTGGACGTGATGGAGGGCACGGAGCTGTGCATCGAGAAAACAGCGTGGGGGTCCAACCCCCCGACACGCGAGGACGTGTCGAAGGCGGTGATGCTGATAGTGCACTTGAAGATCGACTACGCGGCAAACCCGGACTGCCCGGACGAGGATGCCCTGCGGAATGTGATGAAGGCAGACGGGATGGGATACCCTGGGGCGTTTGCGGAGCTGGCTGGACTACGGGGCAAGTACTTTGTGTACCACAAAGAGTTGGAGACATGCTCGGGGTTCTACACGTTTGTGGACGGTGCCTCGCTAGATGAATACCTGAAAAGTGACCTGTTTAGCGGGCAGGCGAACTTTCCGCACATAAAGGAGGTGACGTTTTCAGTGCACGAGGTGTGCCCTGGCACGGAGAGGGCGATGGATCTCGGAGTCTGGGCTCATGGTGTTTGAACCGCGGCGCCTGAAAAAGCTGAAGAGGTGAGCAGCCAAGGCTTAGACAAAGTCCTAGATGCAGGAGTTGCGGGGCTCCATGTTGCTACTGTTTTTTGTTTTAAGACAAGTGATAGACGGACTACTGTGGCTGTGTCACGGGTGATGGACGAACATGAGGAAGGGGTCTCGCGTTAAATATACGTAATAAGGACCACGTTACATACTTAAGGCATGTTGTGTCCCATATTTAATACGCCGTCCTATTTCGTTGCCAGGCCGTGTGGCAGACACCCGCGGCTACGAGTAGGATTTGAGTTGGAGATTACGTGTGTAGCTAGTTGTTAAGGCATTTGTTGTCGATACCGACATTCGATGACTTGGGCATGATCCGTCACAGTAGATACCACCAGTGATTAACAAGGCTAAGCCTACAGACATACATTGCGCATAGTGCATGCTAGCGGGCCGAACGGTGGGAGGTGAGAGCCACTTGATGACTTGAAATTATCGTCGTGTATCGTGTTTCCGTCACTAATCTAACGATAGATATATCCTATTATAATCGGCAAAGATTAACAGGGATAAGGACATACGGGGTCAAAACTGGCAAATACGCGCGATCAATCGGGAGGGGGAAGAACGTTTTCGCCAATCCTTGAACCTTTGGTTCATATGGATACCTTAAGGTATGCATTAAGTCACATTAGGACTGCCAGCCCAGCTTCGCGCGACAGAAGCCCAAACAGAATAAACGTGAAAATTCTAAATTGTAGAGCTCTAAGTGGCAGGAACTCATTATCGAATCTGATCGGCCCCTCTAAATCGCTGATGAAATCGTAGTCATTACCGATTCTCTTCTGTCATTTTCGGCGGTTCTGAGCTACTCTGGTTGAGACCAGAGCCTCTGGGAAGCAAGTTTTCCATAGTTTAGATCGATTTTTTTTTCTGTGATAGTCAGGAAGCTCTGGTACTATTCGTTTGAGGCCAAAATGAAGGTGTTTCAAAGACCCCAAAACTTTTGTCGTGTCAAGAATGGGTTATAAGAAGCAGAAGTTTTGCTTGGAGCGGGGTCAAAACGTGAATAGGCTCGCCAGGAACGCATACCAAACGGGTTCCAGACCAGACTTCTGTTGACTGCAGATCGAACAATATCAAAAGTTGCATAACTTTCGAATGCATTTGCCATTTTGGTTGATCCAACGATTATTCCTTAGTAGCTTTCAACCCTCGTTTCGAATATGCATGTGAAATTGGAAATTGTGCATGATATATATATATATAAGGCCTTCAAAGACAGGGCGAAGACAGCATGACACCTTTAACAGTGGTGTCATATCAGAATCAAAGACAACTCCAAGAAATTCAAAGACACTCTGAAGACGTCATGTGGGACGGTGTGTCACATCATGACACAATGATAGTGCAGTAGACCGTAGTACCCCACCTACTGTGCGGTACTTGAACCTTGTTGTCTATGACAAGTAAAGTAAGACGAGTTTGTTTGCGACCGTTGTCTATCTAGGTTTTATCTAGGTTTTATCTAGGTTTTACACATTTTGAGTATATATTGTGTTGGATGCGGATATATTAAGCGTGGATTGGTAACCGAAAAAGCTAGAAACTAGAAAGCACCAACTGTTTTGTGGTACAATTATGACGTTGAGCACCTTGTTTGGAGGGGACGGTCCGCGTATCTGGACGGTTAAGGACATGGAAGATCCCGCGTGCGCTTGCAATGTATGTGGGAAGAAAGAACGTACAAATAATCAGATCTACTTTTGCGACGGCTGTGATCAAGCAATGCACGCTACTTGTGGTAACCCTGGGTTTTCAAAGGGAGTGGCTTTGAAAGCGCAAGAGGATTATTTTTGTTTGGCATGCGAGTTGAGGAGTCATGAAGAGGAGCAGGAAGACTTGGAGGCCAGGTAGCTTTCCGACTTTGTATTTCCCAATTAGTTGCCGACTTTGTTTCTTTTAGAGGGGGGCTGTAAAACGTTAATAATCGTTACCTGGTTTCAGCGTTCTGGACAAGGACTCAGGCACTGGAGAGGAGGATGAGGAGGGTGAAGAGGTGGATGAGGAGGAAGAGTTTGATGAAAATGAGGAAGAAGGTGTAGAGGAGGGGGAAGGAGAGCTGGAGGATGAAGAACAAGAAGAGGTTGATGCGGATACACCAACCAAAAGGAAAAGGGTTTCTAATTCCGGATCAAAGCGACGCAAGCCGCGCGGGATTGATATGTGCGCACAAGAAAAGACCCTTGTTTGTCTGTTTTATTTGATTAGGAATGAGTGTAACCTTTTTAACAACTTGTTTGTGAGGCCTTGCAACTAATGAGCTTGCAGGAAGGATCGACTTTTGTACCCACCCTGGGTCCATGGACCTACCACCAAGCCCTTGGACCCACCCGGGGTCCATGGACCTACCAGCAACCCTCTTTGTCTTTAAATGCTCTAGTGAGGTGGTCTTTGTGAGTGCACTGAAGCACCATTGCGTTGCAATTACTGAGCATTGCCGGAAGGATCGACTCTTTGGACCCACCCAGGGTCCATGGACCTACCACCAAGCCCTTGTACCCACCCTGGGTCCATGGACCTACCACCTACCCCCCCGTCTTTAAATGCTCTAGTTACGTGGTCTTTGTGAGTGCACTGAAGCACCATTGCGTTGCAATTACTGAGCGTTGCCGGAAGGATCGACTTTTGGACCCACCCTGGGTCCATGGACCTACCACCAAGCCCTTGTACCCACCCTGGGTCCATGGACCTACCACCAACCCCCCTGTCTTTAAATGCTCTAGTGAGGTGGTCTTTGTGAGTGCACTGAAGGACCATTGCGTTGCAACTACTGAGCATTGCCGGAAGGATCGACTTTTGGACCCACCCTGAGTCCATGGACCTACCACCAAGCCCTTGGACCCACCTTGGGTCAAAAGACCTAGTATCTGGACTGTTGGGACTATTGGGAGCGCAACCCTTTTAACAACTTGTTTATTGCGTTGGTGTGTTACATCTGGAATGGGAGTATAACATTCGTTGTAAAGGCGCACTAGGATTGAGTGCTTGAACACACATTGCTACACGTGGTGCATGGGTTCATAGTAGCATAGTAACTAAACATGTCAGGTTCTTGGAGACATATTCAAATCAAAGAACCGTTTATGTCTGAAGGGGGATCCTCACATTAATTCTTGGCCTATCGGTTCGTGTGCGTATGTGTGCTTTGCAGTGTCGATTTGAATGAAGTTGTTTCAAAGCAATTAAAGTCGAAACGAGAAAACTCGTTGAAACAAACACAAACCACCAGCAATAAGTTCAAGGTAAAATATTGTTGCCTATATGCTCAAGTGCTAAGTATGGCTTGGACTGACGTGTAGTATCTAGGACCTACGTTTGATGTCTAGGGCTTATATCCGTTGTCTAGGACCTACGTTTTAGGTGCAGGACCTCGGTATAAGGTCTGGAACTTACTTTCACCGTCTAGGACCTACGTGTCTAAGGCTCGTGTCAGGCGTTGGACCTCTCTTTTAGGTTTAGGACCTACGTTAAGTGTGTAGGACCTACGATTATGGTCTATGACCTATGCTCACGGTTATGGGTTTACTATTATTTTCGGGGACCTACGTTTAAGGTCTAGTGTCTATGTCTTTTTGGGTCTAGTCTGACCTTCGTGTCAGGTCTTAGCGCTACGTTTCAGGTCTTGGACTTATATCCACCGTCTACCTGGATGTAAGCCTATTGGGGGGTTTGGTTGTTGAATCTCCATAGCATTATTTTTCTTGAACTACAACGTCAGTGGAGAAGGTGCGGGTGGCACGAAATTGCCGTTGGAGGAGGTGGCCAGCGATGACCTTTTGGAAGGCCGGAGTGACAATCCGAAGGCCGGACTTGGTAAGGCCACCAATTTTCTTCTTTGGTGTTCAGACAACATGCCGTTCTACAATTATTCTAGGAAGGCAAAGGCATTGGTAAGCCTACTTAAATCCACAACCATCCCACTTCTTTTTTGGTCGCTTGCTTATCTTCAGTATAATATGTCAAAAAGGCACCAATGTTTATCGACGTTGGTTTGGGCCGCCTAAGTTCTGGTGATGGTATGTATGCCTTTGGGCGGTATCTAATCCCGGTAGAGGTTCAGTTGGGCATTTCGCACGAGCATTTGAATACGTCAATACGTCTCCATCATTTCTTGTTGATTCGGATGGATGGATTCCATCAGGTGGATGTAAGGCTATGGCCTACTTTAAGGGTTGAGGATCAAAGTTTTATCGTTCTCCTAATGTGCAATTTAGCCACATCTTGATGCATATGGTATATGCTGGAACAGTCACACCGCTTGCTTTGTGACTCTTCCTATAGTAGTGTGTATGACTGTCACCCGAACCCGAACCCTAACTGTTTATGCCCGTTATATCGGGTTAACTTATCAGCTTTAATACATTCTGAGAAAACTTATCACTGAGTGAATATATCCCGAGTTCTAGGGGTATATCCAACAGGTTTGGCCCCACGCACTCTTTATTTAGACACTGCGAATTTTAGCCATGTCTGGCTAAACAGCGACGCTTGAGATGGAGTGAGGGGCTCCACTAGAGGCGCGGCGGAGCGGTATGGCCTAGCTGATGCCTGGTTGATTGGATTTACGGGAAGCTTGTGCACGAGGCGGACTCATTTTCCTCGCTTCGCGTTGGTTGACGTTGGAAATTTTGGTCGGATCCGACACCACTTTCCTTGGCCGCGTCACTCTGCATCCACATGCACGTGGGGAGATCTTTACGCCACAGCTTTTCCTTGTTTTCCTCGGCAACCGCATTGCGACTTTTGGCCGCCGCCCCTTCCGCACCTCGTCCAATTTACCCTCACTTCGTCTCTACAGTCTCTTTCACCATGGTTGCGACTAGATTGACCTCAAGTATGGCGTCTCGCCGACGCTCTTTAGCTACGATTTTCGACTCCGCTGCTGCCCACAATTCCGTCACGCCGGCTACGCCGGCAACTACTGGTGTTCCGGCTGCGAACTCCGCTCAAGCTGTTTTCTTGGCGGGTGTTCGCACTCTCACCCGTGAGCGCTTCGACGAGAGCGTGGCGAAGCACGTGATTCGAAAATGTTTCCGTGAGAAGCATGAGCGATTCACGGGAACGGAGTCCAACGCGCAGGTGCTTCTCTCCAAGCTAGTGCCTGCTATCCAGGAGGCTTTCGAGGCGCAGGATCCTTTGTTTGCGCCGATGTTCGACTTGGAGGACTCCGCGTTGGCCGTCCGTCCCGAGGCCAACAAACTTCTTTTTTCAACGCTCGAGCTCATCGTATGTCCCGCCTCTCCAGCGGGTGACTGGCTCGAGGCGTCTGCGGCCTTGCACCCTCTGGACGGCAAGCGAGCCCTGCTGGAGCTCGCACGGCGTCTGTTGGACTCCGGTGCACCCTTCCAGGGGACATCGGACCTCCTTGGCGTCCGCTTGAAGGCCCACACCGACCCGTCCGAGTCCATCGCGGACTTCAACGCGGCCTTACGGTCTGCCAAGAGGCGCAACACTCTCGACGATGACGAGGCGAAGGAGCTGTTCCTCGCGGCGCTGGACCCGGGATTCTACGCGCCGGTGGTGTCACGACTCTTCACGCACCAGCAGCGGGCGGCCGTGGACCTTCTCACCATTCAGCAATGGGTCCTCGAGTGCTACGCTCGACACGTTACAGCCGGTACGCACACTGCCTCGTTCACCCTGTCCGCGGCAGCCGTGGCCACTGACGGCGACACCTCGCAGCTGTCCGACCTCACGGCCATCATCCTCGACGTGAAGCGGCAGCTGAAGGTCCTCACGGACAAGGTCAACGGGCGAAGTTTTACCCCGCGGGCGGACAAGAACAAGATCGGCAACGGGGGAGGCGGCTCCGGTGTTCGTTTTGCAGCAGGTGACCTCCCGACGGGAGGGAACTGGCCGTAGTCGCAGGTGAGGAAGCGCGTTGCCTTTCACAAAGGCAGCGGCGACTTCATTCCGTTCTGCCAAAATTCAACGTGCAAGAAGGACGAGGCCCGCCACTGGCACCGCGACTGCCCGAACGGCGGCAAGCACGGCGCTGGGGGAAGCTTTCACAGCTTCTCCCTCGGTGACATCGAGAACGACTTGCTGGCGGAGCAGTTTCAGACGGCCATGGACGAGCACGACGGCGAGCGGTTTGATGCGCTCTGCCTTCTGGCGGGGGGCAAGCCGGAGATGCTCGACGGCGTTTCGGCGTATACCTTCGGGGTCGAGCCGGAGCGGGAAGACGGTGCGTTGCAAGAATTCCTGCCCTACTGCCAGCCTGCCACCCACATGGGCGGCTTCACGGTCGGTGGTGTCGAGAGCGGGATCTCGGCTGCCGCTTGCACGCATGTCCGGGAGGACCCACCGCCGGCTCCACCGCCGGCGGCATTCGAGCATGTTTACCCGGGCGAGTCGGAGGCGTCCGACACCGGTGACATGATGCCGGTGGACCCCATGCACGCGCACGAGCCCGACCTCTGCTTTGCGGACAAGATCGCGCGGATGGGGGGACTCTCGATCACGGCTGCGGGCAAGGACTTCGCGATGCGGTACATGCACGCCGAGTCGGAGACCGACTCTTGCGACGGCGACGTGGACGACTCTGCAGCTGGGTGTGACTCTATTGACGGTGAGGATGCGGTCCCGCGCCCTACAGCATTTCGTCCGGGATGCGGTACACCGCCTTGGGGGTTTGCCCGCTCTTCGGCGATTGCGGTAATGCTTTGTGCGTTCTTTTGTGTATGCGCCACCGCGGCGCCACTCACAGCTGCCGCCCCTGGCGAGGCATGTGCACCGGACCACACCGGCCTGGAGGTCGGTGGTGCTGCTGAGACAACCAGCGACGAGCCTGCATTCACTTTTGCGGCGCCGGCTGCTATTCCGCCGCATCGGCAGACGCGGTATCGGGAGCTGCGACAGGGGTTCCACACTCTCCGCAATGTCCCGCGGCCGCCATGGCTGTATAATCCCGACCCTGATTATGTTCCACAGTCACCACCTTACCCGCCACCGCCGTACTCGTCCGATGACGAGGAGAGAGCTCTGGAGACCATGCGGCTGTGCACGACGATCGACAAAATTCAGATTCCTTTTCTGGCTCTACGAATGATTCAATCACGGCATCGACAACTTCAGTTCACGGCACCATGGCTGTGCTGCGGGCTGGCACAGCAGTGCCACCGCCAACTAGTGGCTAGGAAGTTAATCATGCCGCTCCTGCACAGTGAGATTGACCGTAGCTGTATGTGCAGAGGGGTCCGATCACGGACCGGTTTCAGATTTACAACTCTTGACTGGGAACCGCCCTGCCAGAAAGGACAGGCCTTCCCTTAGAGCCCAATTTCCACCGCTGTAGATGGTGTTTGTTCACAGGTTTCACCTTCGGCTAGCCAGTCACCACACTAGGTGGTGTGCTGGAACAGTCACACCGCTTGCTTTGTGACTCTTCCTATAGTAGTGTGTATGACTGTCACCCGAACCCGAACCCTAACTGTGTATGCCAGTTATATCGGGTTAACTTATCAGCTTTAATGCATTCTGAGAAAACTTATCACTGAGTGAATATATCCCGAGTCCTAGGGGTATATCCAACAGTATATGCAGCCGGCTTGATTTCATTCATCAATCCCCTTAGACGTTCAGACCCATCAGGTCAAGCAGTCACACCAGCCCTGCTGGTCCCATCCGTCCCACAAGGGCTAGCAGCCTCTTTCGGTCCATCAATTCCACCGGTCCCGTCGGTCCCACCCGTCCCATTAGTATAATCGGTGCCACCATTCTCATTAGTCCCATCCGACCCATCCGACCCGTGAGTCCCATTAGTCTGACTTCTTGGTCCACATGGAATATTCCGCCTGCTGGATTTCATCTAGAAGAAGTAAAAGTATTTTATATGCACGTACCAGTACAACCAGGGTGGGTCCAAGGGCTTGGTGGTAGGTCCATGGACCCAGGGTGGGTCCAAGAGTCGATCCTTCCGGCAATGCTCATTAGTTGCAACGAATGCAACTAATAGACAGCCACCCCTCCACTTACCCGGCCATGGCTGCTTCTCCATCTTCTAGAGTTTTTTTGCCTAGCACTTAGCTTTTTCTCTAGATGTCACCCCGCTGACAGGCGGGCTGAGCCCCTTTTTGTGGGCGCGCTGTAGCAGAGGGATTAGCCCCTGGTGGTTTCACTAGCCTGCTTTGCAGGGATACTGCACTCTCAGGACTTTGTCCCCTTTGCTAGCGTAAATGTTTTATTATTATTATTATTATTTGCAACGAAATGGAACTTCAGTACACTCACAAAGACCACCTCACTAGCGCATTTAAAGACAAAGCATTCTACACATTTGGGGAGTTTGGGAGTTTTGGGAGTTGGGGAGTTTTACAATGGGAGGCCCTAAAAAAATAGAAAATTTTACCGAATCTAGGGTTTAAGATTTTCCCGAGTTCAATGTAATTTTATTTGATTTTCCGGCAGTTTTAGGGTTTAAGAAATATTCCTAAATTTTACCAAAAAAATCATCTTTTTCAGCCTGAATTAAGGAAGATTTTTGGGGATTTTTGTACTAGGACAACAAAAATTTTTAAATTAAACTTGTACAATATTTGCCGCATATTTGAGCTTCAAAAAGATTTCCGAGAATCGATAGCAAATTTATACCTTTTACGCCTGATTTCATGAAATGTATTTTTTGGGGTTCATCCATGAACCCCAACGATTTTTTTTAATGTTTTTTATGAATTTCATGCCTTTTGGGGGTTTCGAAAATTTTCGGAATTTTGGTTTAAAAAAACTTAATTTTTTTACCACTTTCAGAAATTTCTTTGGTTGGCTTTGTCTCTATTTTTGCAGACGCTGACAGACGGTGGGCCGAAGGCCCGTGGGGAGTTGGGATAAAGGGTGAGGGAGGAGGAAAATTCGGTGGGCCGAAGGCCCGTGGGGAGCCGGGAGAAAGGTCAAGGGAGGGAAATTGCGGCCCGAAGGCCCGTGGGGAGCCGGGAACGGGGGGGGAGGGAAAATTGCGGGCCGAAGGCCACGGGAAAGCTGGGATAAAGGGTGAGGGAGGGAAGAATTTGGTGGGCCGAGGCCATTAGGAAGCCGGGAAC